>VDFB02060666.1:0-10918 GCA_007258455.2 Sequoia sempervirens
AGACATTCATTAGAAGAGACACAACCTTTTGAAATGATTGCTGCCTTTTGAAAACTAATTCCAAACCTTTCTAATTTATGTTTTTATTGTTCTCTACACACTATTGATAGATCTCCTTTTTATATCTTCATTCCTTTACTCTTCCATCTTCTTCTTAAAATCTGATGTCTATTTAATATATCTTTCTCCTTTATCTTCCACACCATATTTTATATCCTTATACCTCCATGAAGAGAGGCATCTCTTTGAATAGAGATAACCCCACAAATGGACATGACTTTTAGTTAAACATTCCTTAATGATATCTCAAATTATATTCATTTTATTATTTTGTTTTGATGTGTATTATATTTTACTATTTTATTTTTAATTTATTTGTAATATTATTTATATTTATTTATAGTATTATTTATATTTATTATTTAAATGTATATTTTAATATTTATAATATTATCTCTTAATAATTATTTGATAATTATGATAGTATTTATATTAATGTATTTTATTGTGTATCATCGATATATATATATTTATAATTACAATATTATCTTATGATGATTGTAATTATAAATATATTAAAATGATAATATTTTCTTTTATAATTTTAATATGTATTGTGTTATTCATTTTCACTTATTTGTATCTCAGAGTGTTCTAATTTCGGGGACATGACAATCCTCCACTCCCAAATTTGTTTGTCCTCAAGCAAAAACATCTTAGTTTCTTCTAGGATCTCTTCTTCTAATCTGTCACCAACGATACCCAAGTTAGTCATGTTTATATATATAAGTTAAATGAAAATGTTCTATAATGATTACTCTATTTGAATACGTATCTATTAAAAATATAAATATATGAAATATATACTTATCTTTGATATTCTTGGGTGATGGGGACATCACAAGTCTCCCCTGCTTGTTTTCGCTTGTACTCAAGCAACACGGGGTCTTCTTCCCTTCAGGTTCTTCATGTCTTGATATACTTGTATCTGTTTGTATTTGAGAGAGAGAGATTGTAACAATCGTTACATCTAATCTCCTTAAGTCTTCTAGATACCTCATTTCTGGAGTGTAACCAGCCTTAATCTAAGAGAAAGGTTGTAACAATCGTTACAACTAAACTTTCTCAAATCTTCTAGGTACCTCATTTCTTGAGCATACCCAGCTTTAATCTAAGAGAAAGGTTGTAACAATTGTTACAACTAAACTTCCTCAAATCTTCTAGGTACCTCATTTCTTGAGCATACCCAGCTTTAATCTAAGAGAAAGGTTGCAACAATCGTTACAACTAAACTTTCTCAAGTCTTCTAGGTACCCCATTCCTGGAGCATACCTAGCCTTAATCTGAGAGAAAGGTTGCAACAATCGTTACAACTAAGCATGTGTCCCCATCCTAGTCAACACGGTATTTGGTGGCGAGGTTAGCCTATCATTTGATCGTGAGGTGGCGAAGGGAGTGTTGAAGGATCCATTTTAGCTGATTGCTCCGGTGTTAGTTGGCGCTCAGTTTGCGAAGTGTCGAGTTGGAGCCTTGAGAATCTTCGAAGAGTCTTCCGAGAACTTTCTATTTTTAGAAGTTAGGTCGGCGGAAAAATTTACTATTTCCCGGCGAGGGCACACGGTGCACTTGTTATTTCGAATTCGACCGATTCGGCGGTTAGGTGATTTGGCGGAGAAATAGGAATATTTGATGAGTTTAAATATTTAATAATTTGACTTTATTATAAAGTCACTTTATTGAAATATTAAAATATTTAATTATTTGGCTTAATTATAAAGTATTTAATTATACTTTATAATATATTATTAAAATGTGACTTAATGAGTATTTAATGCTCATTAAAAGTGGACGCCAATAATTGAATCATTTCTCCTAAGTCCAAAAGTGAAAATTAAATCATTTATTTAAATGATTATTTTAATGGAGAATTAGGTCGAACTTTTCAAAGGAGAATATATTGTTCTTTCCAAGGCAAAATCGAACTATTATGTTATTATTCAATTTTGTCTTGATTTTTGCTCTGAGCATTGGAGTTTGCAAACCCTAGGGTTTCTGGCAGACGATCGTTTCTGGAGAACGAAAACTCTTCGGGAATCAGGCAGACTGAGGCTGTGAAATATCAGTTGAAGCTGGCACTTGGTGATTTCATTCAGAGATCACAGTTTGAGAATATTGGATTATTTTAGCAGAGATTTACAGAGAACATCATCTGGCAGTTAAGGCGAATTCTTCAGAGATCTTACATTTGAGACTTGGCACAAATTTCAAGGCAGCCGTACCATTTATTAATTGCTGCAGACTGGCCGTACCACTATACCTGCAGGCCGTACTCTGGTCTTCAGAGATTATTCTCCTGTTTCAGATTCTGGTTCTCAGCTTGAGGCGTTGGCTTGGTCTTAAGCATTCATTGGAGATTTGGCAGTGTATTCAGAGTCTGGAGGATTCTTATTTCCTGGCCATACCCCAGCATTTATTGCTGCAGCCGCCACTTATAGAAAACCAGGTTTTTATTAATAAATTCAATGTATTTTCATTGCAAGTTCAGATTTTAATATTGTATGTTCTGGAAAAGATGAAATAAAGGAATGCCCATCCATTCTGAGCAAAATCTGTGCATTTTTAAGCTTGTATGAATTTTTATGAATTTTTATTCAATTTCTAGAGAAATCGTACTTTTTCATTTTGCCTGTGAAAAACCCCAAAAACACAAAAAAAATCGAAAATTGCAAAACACAATACAAAAACCATTAGAGTTGAATCAGAGAACCACCAGGGTTACGTGATGAATATCGAGTACGAATCTCCTGCCATCTGTGCTTTTGGTGCTTATTGAGAATCTGATGCGTGCAGGTTGCCTTTTATAGACAAGATATTATTGATATGCGAGAGGTGTAAGGGCGGGCAAAGCGAAGGCTGGGCCGAGGTCCATTGATTCCCGAAGAGTCGAACAATATCCCGGGGAAGTGCTTGGTTTTCCGCGAGATCCAATTGAGGCGGTAGTGCTTGATTATTTGCAACCCTAATGGCGAGGCATTGAGACTTCCTCCCGGGGCTTCGCGGGGATCGAAGGCATGCAGAGGGTGATATCACCGACGAGGAGTTTAGAAGGAGGCACGATAATATGATGGATATGATGTCTCAGCTGATGGGTACCATTAGACAGTGTACGCCCACACAGCCACACTACATTCAGATTGGACAGACGAGCGGGACTGCACCCGTGGATCAGCCATTAGCATCAGCACCTCGACAGCTGTCTCCGATCTATCAGGAGCGTAGGCCAGGTCAACCTACTTTCTTACCTAGGGAGACTCCACCTCAGACTCCGGGGGCAGAGCAACAGGGGTAGCATCAGGAGTTTCAGCCACATAATGGCATGTCAGTAGCAGACTTGACGAGGTTTCATGGCGGTACAAGAGTCACTAGCGCCCCGAATCCGGCGAGGCACTTACATTTCATGAGTTTATAGATGTCTATAAACCCGGAAGGAGGTAGGTTTGGCCAGTAGACCCCCACTGACATCGGCGGCGACCACGAGGTGAATAGAGACTTGCGGTGTCACGGTGAGTAGAATTCTGTACGCCATATTTTGATGGGTCTGAAAAGACATCAGCGAGGTCTTGGGTCCAGAAATTGGACAATTACTTGTCACTTAGACCTATGCAGGAGGATGAGGCAAATAAATTTGCTACTTTACATCTTGACGGAGTAGCACACGATTGGTGGCACCATGGCATGTACACGCTAGGCCATCATGCGGTCAAGACCTATCAGGAGTTCACCAGCAGACTGATAGAGAGATTCGATAAGAAGGATCCAGAACTGTATTTCAGAGAGTTGGCTCAGCTCAGACAGACAGGCAGTTTGGATGCATACATAGGTGAGTTTCAGAGAGTTGCAGTTATGGTGACTGGCATTTCAGAGCGGAGACTCATTATATTATTTGTTGAGGGTTTGGCAGAACCCATGAGAGGTTGGGTCAAGGCTTTTGACCCTCCCACACTTCAGGAGGCCATGCGGAAGGCACGAAGCATGGAACTTGCAGCACCTCGCAGCAAGTTCAATTCAGGGTCCACTCCATACACGAGACCCAACAGGCCTTTCGATAGAAACAACGACAGAAGTAGACCCTTTGACAGGAGGAAGGATCAACAGGATCCGAAGAGACAGAATGCACCACCATTTGACAGAGAAACATTGAATGAATTACGTAAGAAAAAGTTGTGTTTTTGGTGCAAGGCACCCTATGATGAAAAACACATATGCCCACTTCGTCCGAAAGTCAAAAATAACCAAATGGAGTGGTTTTACGAAGGCGAAGAGCAATCTGATCTGTCAGACCAGCAAGCTGATTCCGAGCATTCAGATGATGAGAGGTCCGAAAATGAAGTTGAACATGAAGGTGGAAGGAAGCTACAGGAAGCCCATTTGACCAGCCTTCAGAGAGATGGATCATTTCGACTTCGTGGACTCTTAGCAGGACAGAAGGTGATTACCTTGTTGGATACAGGTGCTACACATAATTTTATTGATGCACGTTTGGTGGAGAGACGTGGTATCCAGACAGAGGCTTTCGAGGGTATCCGAGTCAAGGTGGCTGACGGATACACTCTCAGGTGCGACAGAAAGATTACTGACCTTCCGATGAGATTGAACAACTATGAATTCAAGACTGAATTCTATGTTGTTAATATGGGTGATACAGATGTGGTATTAGGGATGGCATGGTTACATGATTTGGGTGAGTTCACGCTCAACCTACGGGATATGGAGATGAAATTCAAGGTTGACGGAAGGCCACATGTCATCAAGGCAATACGGGACAGTAATCTTAGGATGGTTTCATTCAGGCGGATGGAGAGGCTCATTCGTCATGATATGGTTGACTGGGCGGCTGAGTGCATGTTGATGCCAGCCCAGCAGGAGCCGCAGAAGGGTGAGTACCACCCCGACATACAGATTTTGAGGACTAAACACTCCAAAGTGTTCAGTGATATTCCACCTGGTAGACCTCCAGACAGGGGTACGGAGCACATTATTGAGTTGGAGGAGGGGGCCAAGCCCGTGATGATCACTCCCTACCGACATCCGAAACGACTCAAGGATGAGATAGAGAAAACTATTAATGAGTTGTTGGCCATGGGTCATATCAGACCTAGCAAATCCCCTTTTGCTTCATCGGTTGTTTTGGTGAAGAAGAAGGATGGATCACTTCGGATGTGCATCGATTACAGGCAGCTCAACAAAAGAACCAGCAAACGAATTTACCCCATTCGGCATTGATAGTGATAGATGAGTTGCATAGTGCTGATCTTCTTTACGAAGAACGATTTGAATAGAGATACCATCGGATCGAGATGAGAGCGAGATATTGAAAACGCTTTTGGTGTCATTGCGATCACCGAGTTCTTGGTTATGCCGCCGGGTTAGCAATGCACACTACCTTTGAGGCGACTATGAAGCAGGGTTTTTCGGTGCTTTCGGTTGAGATTTGTGTTAGTCTTCTTCGACGACATTTTGGTTTATAGCAAGTCATGGGATGAGCATCTGGCTCATTTGGATACAGTCTTGGGTATCTTAGCAGACGAGTCTTTCTATGCTAAGGAATCCAAGTGTGAGCTTGGCATGGAGGAGTTATTATATCTAGGGCACATCATCAGTGCCAAGGGAGTGAGTATGGACCCTGAAAAGGTCCGAGCTATTGTTGACTGGCCGGTACCTGAGAACCTTACGCAGCTCAGAGGTTTCATTGGGTTGTGTGCATTCTACAGGAGATTTGTTAGCGGGTTCTCACGTCACGCCGCACCCCTTACTGACTTGACGAAGAAGGGGGCTTTCCTTTGGTCACCACAAGCGCAGGAGTGCTTTGATAGATTCAAGGTGATCATGACTTCATGTCCGGTGCTAGCATTGCCTGACTTTTCGAAGTCATTTGATTTATTCTGTGATGCTTCAGGAGAGGGCATTGGTGCTGTTTTGATGCAGGAGCGTCATCCGATTGCATTTGAGAGCAGGAAACTCAGGGGTCCTGAGAGATTTTACAGTATATATGACAAGGAGATGTTAGCCATTATGCATGCATTGGCTAAGTTTAGGCAGTACCTGGTAGGCAGCAAATTCAGTGTTCGTACTGATCATAACAGCCTAAAACATTTCCTTGGACAGCGAGACTTGAACGAGAGGCAGCAGAAACGGGTTAGTAAACTGCAGTCATATGACTTCGACATTACTTTCATTAAGGGGAAGCAGAATATAGTAGTTGACGCCTTGTCTCGTAGACCCCAGTTGAATGCCTTAGCACAGATTACAGAGGATTGGAGGCATCGGATCATTGCAGAGTATGCTAAGAACCCATGGGCTTCTAGCATCGTTGACAGGACAGAGCAGGACGACAGGTGTACAGTTGTAGATGACTTGATCATTTACAAGGGGCGGATTCTTTTGGTTCCTGACTCTGAGTTACGGACTACAGTTTTGAGAGCCTTTCACGACCTTCCTATGGCGGGCCATCCTGGATACTACAAGACTTACAAAATGGTTCGGGAACGGTTTACTTGGAAAGGGCTGAAAACTGATGTATTGCAGTATGTCCGTGAGTGTTCTGTGTGCCAACAGAACAAGCAGGAGCACACTTATCCTGCTGGATTACTCCAGCCACTTCCAATACCTAACAGGAAGTGGGAGTGTTTATCTATGGACTTTATCACGGGTTTGCCGAAAGCCCAGGGTAAAGATTGTATCTATGTAGTGGTCGATCGGTTGACTAAATACGCCCATTTTTTCCCGATTACGACTACTTTCACAGCATCGCAGACTGCAGAGTTGTTCTTCAGAGAGGTGTTCCGGTTGCATGGATTGCCTCGGACGATAGTCAGTGATAGAGATAGCCGGTTCATGAGCAACTTTTGGCAGGAGTTGTTCAGGCTTTGTGGGACCGAGCTGACACCGAGTACCAGCTACCATCCGCAGACCGATGGACAGACAGAGATTGTCAATAAGTGGGTGGAAGGTTATTTGCGCAATTATATAGCTGGTCAGCAGAGAGCTTGGGTGAGGTGGAGTTACTTGTGCGAGTATTGTTATAACTCGACTCACCATATGACGATACAGATGACCCCCTTCATGGCATTGTACGGGTATGAGGCGCCCAATCTTCTGGATTTGATTTTGAGTGATAGCAGAGTGCCGAGTGCAGGTGATATGATGCAGTGTGGGGACATCACCAAGGGTCTCAAGAGACAATATCAAGCCCGAGCCACCTGAGAATCGAGCATAAGCATTATCTTGTCCGAGAGAGAGGAAGAAGGTTGTATGATTTTGAGGTGGAGTGATATAGTGTACCTCATATTCGCGGCGGTATCGTCGGTCTACCTACTGCGGAAGAAGTGGGGCAAAAGAAACTAAAACAGCTACTATAGCGGTCCATTCGTGTTGTCAGGGCGAGTGGGCGAGTTGCTTATGAGTTGGACTTACGGTGATAGCAAGGTCCATAATGTATTTCACGTTTCTCGCCTGAAAAAGGCATTGGGTCAGCATGTTATACCCTCTCCAGTTTTGCCACCCCTTGATGATGAAGGGAAACTGATATTAGTACCTGAGGCCATCCTTGATATGAGAGAGAGACACCTCCGGAGGCGTGTGATCAGGGAATATCTGGTCAAGTGGAGAGATTTGCCAATTGAGGATGCTACATGGGAGTCAGAGGAGATTTTACAGCATCCAGAGTTGAGATTGCTTGAGGACAAGCAATTTCAGGGAGGGCGGACTGTCATGTCCCCATCCTAGTCAGCACAGCTGGTGACGAGGTTAGCCTATCATTTTGATCCTCGTAAGGCGGCGAAGTGTTGAAGAGATCCATTTTAGCGGTTGCTTTCGGTGTTGGTTAGCTCCGGTTGCGAGAGGGTGTCGGTTGGGCCTTCGCCCGAAGTCTTCCGAAGAATGCTGAGAGAACTTTCTATTTTAGAAAGTTAGGTCGGCCGGAAAAGCTATTCCAGGCGGGGCACAGTGCACTTATTCGGCTTCGAATTCGACCCGATTCGGCGGTTTGGGTGATTTGACGGAGAAATAAGGAGTATTTGATGAGTTATTAAATATTTAATAATTTGACTTTATTATAAAGTCACTTTATTGAAATATTAAAATATTTAATTATTTGGCTTAATTATAAAGTATTTAATTATACTTTATAATATATTATTAAAATGTGACTTAATGAGTATTTAATGCTCATTAAAAGTGGATGCCAATAATTAAATCATTTCTCCTAAGTCCAAAAGTGAAAATTAAATCATTTATTTAAATGATTATTTTAATGGAGAATTAGGTCGAACTTTTCAAAGGAGAATATATTGTTCTTCCCAAGGCAAAATCGAACCATCATGTTATTATTCAATTTTGTCTTGAACTTGCATCTGAACTTTGGAGTTTGCAAACCCTAGGGTTTCTGGCAGACGATCGTTTCTGGAGAACGAAAACTCTTCAGGAATCAGGCAGACTGAGGCTGTGAAATATCAGTTGAAGCTGGCACTTGGTGATTTCATTCAGAGATCACAATTTGAGAATATTGGATTATTTTAGCAGAGATTTACAGAGAACATCATCTGGCAGTTAAGGCGAATTCTTCAGAGATCTTACATTTGAGACTTGGCACAAATTTCAAGGCAGCCGTACCATTTATTAATTGCTGCAGACTGGCCGTACCACTGTACCTGCAGGCCGTACTCTTGTCTTCAGAGATTATTCTCCTGTTTCAGATTCTGGCTCTCAGCTTGAGGCGTTGGCTTGGTCTTAGGCTTTCATTGGAGATTTGGCAGTGTATTCAGAGTCTGGAGGATTCTTTATTCGTGGCCGTACCCCAGCATTTATTGCTGCAGCCGCCACTTACAGAAAACCAGGTTTTTTATTAATAAATTCAATGTATTTTCATTGCAAGTTCAGATTTTAATATTGTATGTTCTGGAAAAGATGAAATAAAGGAACGCCCATCCATTCTGAGCAAAATCTGTGCATTTTTAAGCTTGTATGAATTTTTATGAATTTTTATTCAATTTCTAGAGAAATCGTATTTTTTCATTTTGCCTGTGAAAAACTCCAAAAACACAAAAAATCGAAAATTGCAAAACACAATACAAAAAACCATTAGAGTTGAATCGAGGAGAACCACCGAGTTCACGTGACCAAACATTCAAATTAAAATTAAACTCCTTGAATTAATAAATGGGTGTGTTGGAGAGAGGCGACTTTCTCAAGTCGGCCTCATTCACTTGTTTATTAATTGTTTAGTTCATAGGGAGAAAGAATCTCCCGCCGGTACAACAACATCAACAATGGCACTATCTATTATCATTTTGTAACGCTTTCCTCCTGACTTGCAAATGGTTCTAAAGAGAGTTTTCCTTTATGTCAATGTTCTCTTCTTCTCCTTTGGTGGCTTTAACAACACATGTTGCATGCTCAATGCCTCTGCAACCTTGGAGATTTCTCTACCATTGACCAAGGCATTGCCCTCTGAACTTCCCTTGGCCACATGATTGCTTGCTTCATTTTTTTTTCATGTGCTACTTTGTTGTGCTTATTTGCACTTGAATGTGCAATATCCTTTTTCTCTAAATTGAAAGCATTTTCTTGAGAAAGTTCTTCCTTGTACTTACGCTCTTCCTCGTTGATGCTTTTCCACTCCCTTGTGATGTGTTTCATCACTTGCATGTGTCTTTGTCAACTCTTCTTGGTAGCTTGGTGCACCACTCCCTCTTGGGCAGGCAAACTTCCTTTAGTTTGTGTTGCTTTGTTGTTTCCTTGACAACCTTTGCTCAACATTCAACATGCATTGGTAATCCTCCTCCATAGTCTCAAGCACTAACCATCTCAAACCCCTTGAATATTAAGCTTCAATTTGTTCATGTACCTCACAACTTGTTTTGTGCTTTCTTCTACATATCCTTGCCCTAATAGTAAAGCAATAAAATCACTGTTCAGTCTTGGCAGTGTTAGAAATTTAAATTTGAACAGATTAAATGCACAGAGAGTAATTCAAAAATCAGACAAAATAACACAGCATATACCCTGGGAAAACCCTCCTCTTGAGGGAGAAAAACCCAGCAACAAAGATCTCTAATATATTTGATGCAACAGTGGCAATTTCACAATTACAATAAGGTCCAACACTAGACCGATATGCAGAGTCAATAAGGAATGACAAATAATAAGCTTTAGATCACACCTGACAGTAGTAGAATACAAATTCAATAATGATCACTTAGCACTGAAGGTCTTCAGCTCTCAGACTTCAAGTACACTTGTCAGGAACCGAACCCTATAGCTTCGCTTCTGGCATATAATATCCTTTTGAACTGATCATATATATTTGCACTTAGACTTCAGATGAACTCGCACTGATCTTTATCCTTTAACACAGTCCGCACCTTGACACAGATTCAATATGAAGAGATCGCGGCTAACACAGATCTGGAGGATACGTAACTAGCACAAATCCAAATCGGGAGAGATAACACAGATTTGCAGACTCTTCTTCACACCTAATAATCTGATTGCACTTGATGTAATATATTCGCATTTAATAAGGTCGAGCTTCTCTGTTGTATTCACATTTGATAAGGTCGAGCTTCTTTGTTATGTTCGCACTTGTCCATCATCAAACTGGGTGAGAGCTTTCAAATATATATATGTGATCGATGAACAAACTGTGTATGTGTATATGAATCAAATCCTTACATGTCGGCCTCAATATATTTTGAATATCCTTTTACAAAGGTCGACCTTAATTAAACATCTTCTAATAAAAGATAAGTATCAAAAATCTTTTATGTCGGCCCATAAGAAAAACAATAATTATAAATTGTATAGCCAATGGCTATCATACAATTTATGATCCACGAAGGAGCTGAGCTGGAATGAGCTA
>VDFB02060667.1:0-11745 GCA_007258455.2 Sequoia sempervirens
TTGAAACCATTAAAGGTTGTATTGATAGAGGGTGTCAACTATGTGAAACACCAAAAAATGTTTTCCAAATCTTCTCTTTCATTGACCCTTAAAATTCCTCTAGTAAATGAAATAAAACATAGTTTATTGCTTCTAAAAGTTTCATTAAAATTTGTTGTACCATATCCAACATCTTGCTACTATATATAAATTTGAAAAATGAATAAAATAAATAACCAAGTCGCACTCACTCACCCAAAATTGGAAATTGAAGAGTCATTAAATTGTTTTCCAAAAATCAAAAGCTTTTTCTCCATTCTAAGAACCAAAATTGAAATAATAAGATAAGAATGGAATGGCAAGAGTCACTTGTCTTATACACACTTCCATAGGCATTCAAATTGAGAAAATTAATTAATTTTCCTTCAAAATCCCCTTCCACCATGGTAAATAGACCATTTCAACCCCTAGAACCTTGAAATTCTACAATATAATAATTTTGCAAATCACATTAAACACCCTACTTGCCCTTGATGTATGAAATGGAAATAAAGTCCTCAAAAATAAATATTTATATCCTTACAACACTTCACAATATGTTCTTGAAGCTCAAAACTACACCAAAAATATAAAAGATTGAACATGAAAATATTTTTTTTGACGCAAGATTGTTTGTGAGCCCGGATGCTCCTGTATCACTAGGTGACACAAGGTACACCATATTTTGTTACAATAGTGTGTAAATATTTTTAATAGAGTGAATATATATATAAATTTGATATATATTAATCTATATATATTATTAAATCAACACATGTAATAGGATTTATTCTATTGATTATTAGATGTCGATACTTATGATTCTCATTACATTGCTTATGGATGAATTTAATATTTACAGATATGATGGTTATATTGACATGGGAATATATAATTCTAAATTTTATTAATAATATTATATTTATAAATATTGATATATAAAATGGTTTAATAATAAGTATAAATACTAACTATTCAACACATATTAACATAAATAATTAATTAATCATCAAAAATTCATAATTAACTATTAATACAACACATGTAGATAACTTATCTTGATATAATAGCAAGAATAAATATAATGAAGGCATCCTTAAGCCTAGGTATAAATAACACAAAAATATGGGAATGAAAGAAAATAAAATATTAAAACACCTAAAATTATGTTTGAAGCAGACAATAATTTTATTAACTCTTGTTGGAAGATGAAGATATGAAAATTGTGAAAAAATAGATCTCCAGTAAATCTAAACCGTGGATGTAACTAATAACACAAAATGATATATATATATATATATATATATATATATATATATATATCATTTTGTGTTATTATTTACATCCATATATATATGGATTTCTTCAAGATGATTTTAATTACTAACTATTAACTAACATTTATTTATTTATAAATTAACATCTATACATTAATTTATTTTATTATTATTATCTCAACTATACTAAAAAAAATATGTAATATTCCAAAATTCCTCCCTTATTACATCAATTTGAATAAAAGGTGGAACACTACAAGAATTGAAGGCAACAACCCTTCTAAAAATTTGATGAAGCATCTCCACCAATTATTCTTGCTCACCTAGGAAACACCAAACTGAACACATTAACATATCTCCTGACTATCAAACCTACATAATACCTATGAATCATGAAATACTCCATTATCCACAAGTATTTCACTCCGCTTGTGCATTGAGATAAAACCTATTATTCACAAGAAAAGACACCAAGTGATTGTGAATCAAGACTCACTCAATTATCCATAGTAAAAACCACCAACCAACTATGAATTGAGATTAAATCAATTATCCATAGTAACAATGCTCTATTTGTGGATTGAGACTAACTCAATTATCCATAGATATACACCTACAAAACTATGGATTGAGACAAACTCAATTACCCATAGGTACTATAGACACCTAAAAATGACTAACACATCCTGTCATTATTTCTCATCAATTCTTCTTCTGACTTTAATTAAATAATTTTAATATTTAATTAAGTCAACATAATTTACCATCCATTGTGGAGCTAGTTTAAATTTTATCCTTTTTAGCTTTAAAAAGCCTTGAATTGTGCAAGGTGAGAAAATTGTGTATTAGGGTCTCTAAAACCCTAAACTTTACAAAATCCTTAGCATATATCTTAAACCCATTGTTAACCTATAATCAAGGTTACCTCTCACTAAGATTATACTTTAGGATTTTTTCGTATGTTTACTGAAGGTTATTGAATGGACCTATTTCAAATATTTTTTAATTGTCAAGATCCTAAGTCTGTATCCCTTTATATCATTTTTTCTCGGCCCCTTTTTATCCATCCCCTAGTACTTGCTGAAGAGATAAATTTTGCATGTGCTTTAATAAGTCACTTAAGTGTGTGGTCCCCACCATACATCATGCCCTTCCTACATTTCCCCATGAAATACCTATTTTGTTAAGAAAATGATAGTCCATGGAACCACATAAAGGGGACATGTGTCATGCTTCTGAGAAACTTTAGGATGTTTTAAAGGAAGTTTTTCATTAGAGCCACATTATAATGGCATGTGGAAGGTTGTTAAAAGGAACTGTGAAAAAGTGCCATGTTAATTCATTACTTATTTTTTATCACAAAAAATCAAACCTAATGAATGGATAAGTAGATGAGCCGCTCTCGTGCAAATGAGGAGTAATGGCAAAAATGATTGATTGTGAATATTTCTCTCATAATTCAACCTAGTAGTATTTTCACTTCGCATTCACTAGACATGGAAGATAAACCTACAGGGCTCAAATTTTCCCACAACAAGCTAGAGTTTCCAAAAGTTTTAGAATAGTAAGTTTTTCTTTATCTAGTAAATTCACTAAAATTGCAGTTTGAGGGTTCATAATTAAAATTTGTGTCTCTTATTCATTGCCTAAGAGATATCAAAATCTAAAACCATACATGGAGGACTTTTTCTTTAACTCAATTTGTAATCATGAGCCACTCAAAAGATCAACCTCTACTTCAAAAAGACCATTTGATGAGGACCTAATTGTTCAACTCCCTAGCTCTATGAGAAAAGCTATTCATCCCCATTGTCCTAGTGTGGTGGCTGGTTTAGTTGATAATGCTAGAGAATGTAGGGATGCTGAACTTCCTCTCACCAAATGGGAATCATTTGTACATTGGTATAGAAAAAGGAATTCTAAGGTTCCCGCCTCAAGTCTCTAGACCTATGACCTAGGAAGGTTGGTGGTTCCTAACATATTCATGGAGGTGGAATTTATGAGACATATTGCTATGAATTATAATGAAAATATGAGGGTTTTTAGAGCTTCCAATGGAGGGGAGTTGATAAAGATTAATAAATCTTTCATCTCTGAAGTCTTTAAACTAAAATTGGCCACAAATAAGCTCATAGATTTTGACTTATTCAAACAAAAGTATTAGCAAGATTAGAATGGTTTCAGAGTGCATTGGTTGCTTAGGTTCTAGGAGGAGATGCAAAAAAAAGGATATCAATACCTCTCATGTATATGGCTATGGATATTCAAAATCCTATAGTGAATAATAAGTTCAAATTTTCCACCTTCATAGAAAATTTCATCCACAAAAAATATTGGAAATCAAGAAAAGAAGCAAAGTGATCAAATTCAGATGGTATTCTCTCTTATGCCATATTTTTTATATGGAGGAAGAGGGAAATGGGATAAATCCCTACACATTCATGTGGAGGATGGAAAGGGAAATCTTCTTTTTGTCCAATATTGGACTCACATCTAGGATAGACATTGTGAGACCTCCAAATTTGTATTTTTGAAAATAATTTTCTAAGGAAGATTATCAAACACTTGGGGATTGAAGAATTCATATTGCAAAAGGAAATATTGGATTTCCTTAGACCAAAAGATAGGGTGCTAGAGTTGGGAGACCATCACAATTGGGGAGATAGGCATCTCCACGCTAAATCTATAGTCATAAGGGTGTATGGGTTCCTTATTGGTTACCATATATTTCCAGAGTATGTGCCTTTTAGACTTAAATTTTTGGAGGTAATGTGGCAATTGAGTGAATTGGGTAAAGCTCATTTAAAAGGTCAAAATAAGGGGTCCTTCCATTTCTCCATAACCTTCTTTGATTTTATTGCCAATAGAGAAGGATTGGATCAACTTTATTCAATGCTCAAAGTATATAAGATGGCCCAAGAAAGTGTAAGAGCTTGTGATCCTGAAGGATTCATTAGTCAAATGAGAATAAGCATCAAAAGATCAACATTCCAACATCAACTCCTTTTTAGTGAAGATGTTTTGAGGAATTGCAAGGATGATAAAGAGGCCAGTAATAGAAAGATCAAATGGGTTGCATTAAAAAAGTAGAGGATGCCAAGATAAAAAAAATGCAGATTATCAAGGGGCTTATGCAGAGATAAAAGACCCAATTGCAAGGATCCAAATGATCCTACAAAATATTGACAAAATTATTGGAAAAAATCCAGTTTTTGAGGAAAGTCCAACTTATCAACCCAAGATAGATCCTTCTGTATACTCTTTTGTTAGAAGGCCTAAGGGGTATATAATAAGGGAACCTACTCAATCCAAGTATAGGATGAAGAGGTCTTCTCTTTAGAGGAGAAGGCTCAATTTGTGCTGTCAAGTTCAGGGTTCAACCCTAAATGGGAAACCCTTACAATATGGGCCCTTTCCCCAAACACAAATAAGCCTCTAGCTATAGAGGAAATATAATATATCAGAGGATGTTTGGTAATCAAAAGGGTATCTGATACCACTTCCCTTGAAGCTGCTTCATTAGTAGTTGATACTGCTAAATATAGTGAAGCAATAGCTAGAAAGATGCAAAGTGAGTATGATAAATTTCTAAAAGATAATTTGGTACTCAATGTAGAATATAAAAAATTAAAGATGAAAGAGGCTCAGGTAGCACCTCCCCTATTGAAACTCAGACAACAAGTTCTTCCTTAGTAGGACCTTCAAAAAATTTAATAAGGGAGAATGAAGAACTTAAAGATAATGTTCAAAGGTTGGAGAAACAGATAAAGAATGCTCAGGGCATTCCACATGATAAGTTGATACATGCTATATAAAATGTTTTGGGGAATGTAATGTCCAAAATTTTAAGTAGATTGGAATAATCCTATAGTGATTATACCAATCTCAAAGATGTTATTGTTAGAGTAGACATGTATTAGGGCAGACTTGTGAGCATCATGAACAAATGGTTCCCTAGAATTATGGCCTTGCAAGGTATGTACAAAAAATTTGCGCATGAAGATCATCCACCAAGTGATATTTTTCCCACATATAGCATGGCTAAAGTATTAGGGGAAATGAAAGTGTATATGTTTACATTGGTAAAAAAGGCAAAAGAAAAGCTCAAACACTTTGAAGATATTGAGACAAAAGTTATACCTTGTATTGAGAAAGAAAATGGGAAGCTCAAAAATTTTGATAAGTGGAAGACATGATTCAAAGCATTAGTCCTTTTTCTAGAATTTTTTATTTGTGATGATAACAATATTGATATTGATTTTCTTAAAGCTTGTTTGGATAAGCTAATTGCTATAGATCAAGGTTTGGAGGCTTTTTGCAAAGAAACGAATGTAATTTTAGATACAAGATACACACACTACATGCATAATGTTGATTTGATTCATACTTTTTAATGGCCACCAAAAATGACATATATGGCATGGGATGAAAAGTACAATCAATTTCTATAACTTTGAGTCAAATTTTTTTCCATGCAAGTTCAAATGTGTCAATTTTTATGGATAACATTTTGGGTTTAAGTTGTCAAAATTTTGTGCCAAGTAGGAGTATAAATTTTACAATTTTTGAGGTATAGTAATATTAAAGCACGTTCAAATAAGTTGGTACTATGTTAGGGATAGATTGGTAGGGCATGATAAGGATAAAGAAAGGGTTGGTGTGAGGATTTGAGTTGTATTTCAATCAATTTTCACCAACCAAACATAATTTCTGCATGGAAATGTCAGAAATGGAATGTTAAAACTGTGCTATCACCTATAAGGAGCAATCTTAAATAAATTAACTCCATATACCAATATGAATGCTCCAAAAGATCTCCAACTACTTTTTGAAGTGACTACTACTTTTATAGTTATGTTTTGTTCTATGTAATTAGTGACACCACTTGATTTTTTTCTTTTAGTAACTTAAGTAGTGAATGAGGCTTTCTACTTATTGCTTACCTTGTATCAATAAAAGGGAATTCCGAGCCTCATTTTAAGGATTCTGAATCCTCAATATTATGAGTCCTTATTTTTTGTATCCTTTGTATAGAATTAGGGTTTTGTACAGTTAAGTTCTCTAAAGTTTAGAGAAAAAATGTTGTATTTTTCTCTTCAATAACAATAGATGACTTAAACACTCATTGTGTTTCTTAAGTTTGAATTTCAAGCTTGTTGAATGCACAAGACAACTGAGAGGAGGGGGTGAATCAGTTGTACTTTAAAACATCAAAACCCTCATTAACATTCAAATTTGCATTAGTCCTTAAACCATTAAACCCTTATCATGCATTAGCATAATGTAAACATGAGAAACAATAATGCAAACACATCCAAACACATGAGAAAAAAAAATTTACATTAAAAACCCAAGAAGGGAAAAACCATAGTGAGGATCAACTCACAATATAAAGTAATTGCAACACCGAATACAATAGGCTCACTACCCAAAAGAAAACAAGGGATCACTACTAATGACTCATCTCCAGATTAGAAAGAAGACGATAGAAGATTGTTACAATGAGAAATCCATCTTAGAGCAACATAAAAATCCACCATTTCTTCACCAAAACATTCACACACTCTCTGTAGAATGTAGAAACCTTCTGCTCACTGCTTCCACTTTGACACTTGCACTTTCAACAATATTTTTCAGCCTCTTATTGTAGCACTGGTAAGCCTTGCTTCTTTTAGAATATCCAAGGAAATTCCTTCATTAGATCTTGCATCAAAATTTCCTAAGTTTTCTTCATCACTTTTGATATAGCAGTTGCTTCCAAACACTCTGAAATATTTTATAGTAAGAATTCTTCCATACCACAACCCATAGGGAGTCATTGAACTGTTTGTCCTTGCTTCTTCTCTATTAAGTATGTATATTGTAGTATGAATTTCTTCTCTCTAATAGACATCTGGTAGTTTTTCTTCTTTCATCATTTTCCTTTTTGCTTCCTGAACAGTCCTATTCTTCCTTTCAACTACTCCATTCTACCGAGGAGTCCTAGGAGTTGACAAATGCCTCTTTATTCCATGATATTCACAAAAAGTGTTAAAATTATTGGAGGTGAATTGTCCACCTTTTTCAGATCTCAAACATTTGATCTTCATATCCATTTCATTCTCTACCACAACTTTGAATTCCTTAAAATTATCTAAAGCTTCTATTTTTTCTTTAAGAAAAGTAACCCAAGTCATTCTAGAATAATCATCAATTAATAGCATGAAATTCCTATTACCTTGAAATTTTTTAATTCTTGTAGGTCCACAAAGATCTGCATGCACCAACTCCAAAGGACCGATAGTAGATTGTTCTTTAACTTTGAAACTCTTTTTATCTTCCCAATCTGACATTCCTTACAGTTAACATTATTAGGCTTTGTAATCTTTGGTAGATCTCTTACAACTTGATTTAAACTGATGCTCACTAGGCTATCAAAATTGATGTGACACATTATTTTATGCCATAGCCAAATTTAATTAATTTAAGCCATAAAGCATTGACCATTTGCACCCTTAAGTTGATAAACATTTCCATTTGTCTTTCTTCTTGTTGCAACCACAATTCTAGAGC
Source organism: Sequoia sempervirens (assembly GCA_007258455.2). Lineage (NCBI taxonomy): Eukaryota > Viridiplantae > Streptophyta > Pinopsida > Cupressales > Cupressaceae > Sequoia > Sequoia sempervirens. The sequence goes on from VDFB02060667.1 coordinate 7,848, forward strand.
CTTTTTTGATCTCACAACCATTGTCCTGAAACACAAGATTATATCCTTTGCTACACATTTTTCCTACACTCAAAAGGTTTTGCAGAGACCCTTAACATAAAGAACATGATATGTATTATGCTTTCCATCAAAATTGATCAAACCTTTTCCACATATCTTAATTGATGTATCCACCTTTAAAATTCTCAAGCTTAACAAACTTACTCTTATCACTTGTCATGTGATTTGAGCATCCACTATCAATGATCTAGTTATTATTCTCTTCTCTAGTATGAAAAGCAATCACTAGACCTGCTTCTAGAGCACTTTATTTCATACATTTCTCAGAGTTAGTAGAATTAGTTCCAACATTTAGAACCATGGACAAGCATTCATCATCTTCATCATTAGGGTAGTCAGAATCATCATTAGATATACTGGCATCTTTTCTAACATAATAAATTTTCTTAATTGATTTACCTTTATTCTCCTTAGGTCTATCTTTTGAAGCTTTGACATGACATCTCAAGGCATAATGACCAATATTTCCATAGTTAAATCATTTGAAAGGTAAATTACCTCTATATTTTCCAATGCCCTTTTTCAATTTCCTTACAAATTTTACTTCTAACCCATCAAATTCATCTGGATTGGATTCCTCATACTTATCTATTTTTCCAACTTTAAAGGTAGTCTCTTTTCTTAAAACACTTGGACCAAACTATAACATTCCCATTGTTCTACCTAGTAATTTTACTAAGTTTTACCCACATGTAAATTGTCTATACATCTAGTATAATGAGCAATAATTTTTTTCTTTTATATTCAATAATAAATGCATCATTTAAAACATAACTTTATCCAAAAAATTTCATTACATAACCAAAGAATCATGCAATAATATAAGTATGATTTAACTTTACATAAATATATTCAAGATAACATTTCATATTTACAATTTCCATATAGATGGACACATGATTACATACATTGCTTCAACAAGCTTACACGAACTAGAAATACAAATGGTCTAGAATGTCCTTCTCCCAAATCTTGGCCACCAATTGCATGAGAAAAAGCATCACTCAAGCAATTTTCCACCAACCATGTGTTGAGAATGTGTGTTTCAAACTCATTGTTAAAACCTTAGCTCAATTTTCATCAAGCTTGAACTTCCAAAGTTTAACATTCGATCTTTACCACAATATTGTAGGGTGCAACTAAGAGGGGTGCGGGTTGGCGGTGTTACTTGCAATCCCGTGACAATCTTCATTAGCCTGTGCGGGTGAGTGGGGGCCATACCACCACTCTAAAGTGGTTCATGAAGAGGTTGGAAGGTGTATAGGCCATCCTACCACCTCACGATGGTGTTTGGAATGGTTGGTGGTAGAACAGTGTTACCTGCCACCCTGCGACAATCTAACAGGTATCCTGCAGTAGTGCGAGATATATCGATGTCCCATAATAGTTAGTGGAGAGGCTTGCAGTGGTGCAATATAGATATCGTCATCTTGTGATGGTCAAGTGAGATGAACGGTAGATTGGTGGTAAAGCTTCATCAGTGAGATCTCCTTATATTGGTGGGAGGTGTTACATGGTCCCCTCGACATTCTGATATGACTGAGTTGGTTAGTGACCATTTTTCTAGTATGGGAGTTGGAACCTTGGTCTTCCTGTGATGTTTTTGAAGTTTGTATCAAGTTCCATAACATTGATGGTGTGTGAAGATGATTTGAGATGATCAAAGGATTAGTCTGAGTGAATGTAATCGAATTGCTGTTGGATTCATTCTATGGATTAACACCTAAAAGAGCATAGCTCTATAACTTGTATGTAATTTACGTTTTACTATAATACAAGAGATATCTACTTTGGTGTGTGGGTTTTTCACCTGTAAGGGTTTTCCCATGTAAATATTGTGTTGATGTTCTTTATTGTCTATTTTGTTATTCATGTATGTGCATCTTTATGTTCTATAATTGCAATTTTTGAATTTTTTCTGTATCTCTCTCGTGAAGATTAGTATTAGGAAGGCATTTTCTACACTCTGATTTCCTTTCAGTTGGTATTAGAGCTTGGATAGCTTTGTTTTCCTTGTCAGTAAGATGGGTTTTTTGTGTTGCTCTTGTTCAGCGGGAGTTTTGCAGAGAAATCTAGTTTATAATTGATTGTAGATTTAAGATGGTAAACACATCTGGGAGAATAGAGATTGAGAAGTTCAATGGTGACAATTTTGAGTTGTGGAAACTCAAAATGGAATATTTTTTCATGGATCGAGAGTTATGGGATGTAGTGTCCTCTAACATGTTGGTTAGTAGTGTATTTAATTACACATTTACATAATTTTACTTAGGTAATTATTTAATACCTAGGTTAATTAGTTGTCATCCTTATCTTGTTGAGCTATCTTGTTGCTCAAGATAAGATTAGGGTTATTCACATCTTTTCTTTTATAAAGCAAATCATTATCATGTAATTGGGTTCTCGAATAATGTATTATGTTTGCACATCTTTTTGCAACCTCTACGCCTTTTGTTTTTCTCTTTTGTGGAAGGATATTACGGTTTTACAAATAGATCTTGGTTTCTAACATGGTATCAGAGCCTTGATTTGCAGCCCCTTCTCAGATTTTTTGAGAGATTCAGTGCAGAGGTCATTTGAGATTCCTCAAGGGTTTCATACCTTGAGTTTGTCTCTCTATTTGGGTGCTCTTGCATGGTTACTTTCAGCACACATTGGAGGAAATCTGAGCTCATATTCAAGTTTAGGGCTGTCAAAAAATTCAAGATCAACTTTTGTTTCGCCTGAATCCGACATTTTATGCCAGAGTTATGAGGGTTTGAAGATTTGCCAGATCTGGGAGTTGCGAAGCCTCTGGTGCATTTTCAGGTAGATCGAACCTCACCATTAGATCTAGAGCATCCGAGAGATGAAAAATGACATATAACATGCCTATATTTGGCGTCAGCTATTCGTGAGGCAAATTTTTTTTGTTCGTACGACCCGTACGACCGTCTGCACGCAGATTGAAAAAAATTACAGAATGTGGTAAATTTTTTTCAATTTTTTTTTGGCTTTCATATTTTTGTCATAATTTAAAAAAAAATAAAAAAATTATTGAAAAGTTTTGGCTTTTTAAAAAAAAGCAAATCAAATTTTTGAAGTCGAAAGTTTGCAAAGGTACCACAGGTACCCTCAGGGCCTGCAAATCCTTCATGAACTACAGCAGTGGTACCTTCGTCCGGCATCACGTACTTCTCCACATGGAAGCTCCTTTTCCTCTCCTTGGCGGCGACGCTTGTTTCCTGGCGGCATGTGGTCTCTCCCGTGACCCTTCTTCCCTCCTGCGGTACTCCCCGGTTTGGCGGCGTCCACCTTACTGCAGTACGGCTTCCCACATCTCAACCCCGATTGGCCCAGCACTCCAGGTGGTCCTTTTTAAAACTTTAGGCGGCCACTATCAAACTCCGATGGGCTCTCTGGCGGCGACTTTCGAGTACCTATAGAGTCTGGAGCCGGTAGTACCTAAAGGGAATATTCCCTTCAAAGAGAATATTACGGTATTAATGCTGTTGCAAATGACTGCCAAATTTTTGTTGGGGGGCACTTTTGCCTCATTGGCCTCCGGGCCATCAATTTTCCGTTAAGTGCTGATGTTAGCATGGCGTCATCAGCCGTAAGACGCCTCTGCCCTCCTAGCCGATTTTTCCCTAAAGGGCAGTTTTTCTTTGGTCATAACTTGAATATGGTATGGCTCGAATAGCTTGAGATATCACGAGAAGCTAATTACGAGAAATTTCTAGTGGTGTTGTTCATTTTTAGCGTTTTCTATTTATTTTTCTATTTTTCTGTTTGAAATCAGATGTTCATTTGGGCTTAGAGCTCATAATTTTTTCTTTGACGATCTTCAATTTTCATC
>VDFB02060668.1:0-15808 GCA_007258455.2 Sequoia sempervirens
GGAGAGCAAGGGGTCGTGCACAACACTGAAGTGCAACGAATTCTTTGTTCAAAGGACTATTTCCAGGTGCTCACAGAGATAAAATATTAAGAATTTTGTCTTTGATGGTTTTAAGGATTTTTAAAGAATGTGCTTATTTTGCGCAGGTGCTGGATGTGGATTTGGAAGCATCTGCTGAAGATGTTCAGAAAGCCTATCGAAAATGTCTGTTGAAGATCGAGTTTCATGCAGGCGATTTGGCCGCCGCCGAAAAGGCCAGGAAATCGGCCAATAAAGCCTACGATTGCTTGATGGATGCTCTGCAGCGAGAAAAGTATCTCAAGAATTTTTATTCGCCTAGTCAGTTAAATCCATTCGCTGCTCTTTGTCTGTCTCCTGTGAAGGCGGAGATAAGCAGGGTTCGGAAGGAGCCGAGGAGACACGGTTTCGTCAGCTTCTGTAGAGAGGGGCAAGATGCAACTGATTTCAGGCTTGGTGTTATGTCGCACGAGACAGAGATGGAGATACAGCAGGATATGATTAAATGGGTGGAAGATGCATGGGCGAATCGAACCCCCGACCAGCGGCTTGTTTTCAATACCGCCAGTCGGTATGAAGTTACGAATATTCGGTATAAAGAGGCGGAGACGTATGTGACGGAGGACTTTAAGTTCCGTATGGCAAATCTAAGCGAAGTGGAGGGCGAAACGGAACGGAAGAGACGGGAGTGCGCTCTCTCCAGTCGGTGGTCGAAATGGAACGATGGAATCGCTGATAACATGGATTCCATGGTGACCAATGACGTGGTTAACCTGGTCAAGGAAGCTTTCAAGTTCAGTCAACTCATGAGCCCACGTTAATTATAAGCGGTATTTCTAGTTCGGAGGTTTGGAGGTATGGAGCTTGACAGTTTGTAGCCTCTTTTCAAGTTTGAACATTATTATTAATTATAATTTAGGTGGCAAACTTCTTGTGTTTATATTATACCTACATGGGAATTCTCGCAATGTAACTTCAAAGTCTTTAAAAAGTATTGTTATTGATTTTCTTTACAAATGAAATCTAAATTTTCATTAGTTAAATATTTGGTTGTTAAAAGTATTTTAAACTTTCATATATCTATATGAAAAATCTCAAAAATCATTAGTTCACATCATTTTCAAATTCTTAACGATTAAGCTGTTATAAGTATTAGAAAGTGAAATTTTGGTGAAAAATTTTAATGTCTCATTTTGACCAAAAAGTAGGTTCAACACTATTGTGGAGTCACCCATATTCTATTATTGCTGCATAGATTAAATTGAATCCTCTTTAGATCCTCCTACATTCTTTGAGTAGTAATGACATGACCAAAGAATAAAACTTTTGTGTTCCCAAACTCACAATTAAATTGTTTTTCAAAGAGAGCTTGTTTCTTTAGAATCCCAAGGATCAAATTTAGGTGCACCATACGTGTTAGGAATAGAGTGTTGTAACCTTGCACAAAAAATAATAATTTAATTTTGTAAAATAAATATTTATTTATGGTGTATCTTTAGTGATGTGTTTAGTCATATTAAATATTTATTTGGGTCCACTTATAAAGTTGTATGTAACATTGGTTAGATGTTTTATGTGTGGGTTGCACATAGAAAAATATTTAATATTGGAAAATTTGTACCAAAAAGTAAATGTGAGGTCAATGATTTTGTGTACTCATGGTTTTAAGGCTCATGGTTTTGCCTTACCACTTGGTTGTTTTCTGTGAGATTGATTCTATAAAAGCAAGCAAATGTTTGGTGGTTGATATTGGTTGGTGGGCTAGTTAGTTATTTGGCTTTGTTATCATTGTTGTGCGCTCTCTTTTGAAGAGTGCATATGTGAAAGATGGCATGGTATGTCTATATACATGCTTGGACACATGAAGGATACATTGGAGGAGCTTGATGTCTTAAAATTATTCATGGATCTAATATGTAAGTGTATTATAATGTAAATTTTATTACTAAATAATACACTGAGACTAGATGCTTTTGGAGGTTGGGTTTTTACCTTTAGGGTTTTCCATGGGATTATGTAGGAAATGGTTTGATCAACCTACATTATTTTATTAAGAATATATGATCCTTCCATTCTTTTTTGCACATCTTCATATCATAAAAAAATATCAAAATAAATTAACTTAATTGTACACTAAATGTTTAATTTACCTTGACTCAAAACGTAGCGAGTGCATTAGTCAAGTTGAAGGGGATGCCTCATCAGTCAATGTTTAATGAGGCATTTGCCAACTATTTGGTGGTATTTTGATCCCACATCATTTTTCATGAAGTAAGGAGTGATAAAGTCATGCTTACAACCAATTTATAATATAATGGTATGTTGTAATATTCTATTTTATAATGATCTTAGGGGCATATTATCAAACCCCATACTATGTTGATTTGAAAACTTGGGAATTCCAAAATGAAGACTATAATACTTGCCATATATATTGAGATAGTATGCATTCATTACATCATTAAGCAACTTTTTCTCCAAGTAAATTATCCTTTCCAAGAAGTCATCCTTTCTATTTCCACTCCCATAGTCCCATTAGAGACACTTCCAAAAACCACAAATTTTCCTTCAAATCTATATTATTTATCTTATAGAGAGTCACCCATGGAATACAACCATTGAATACACATAACCATGTCAATTTTATAAACATAGAATTGATCACCTACCTTATGCTTTCCCATGGATAAATTATTTTTTCTAATTATCCAAGAAAATGGTATTATTCAAGTTTATTGGCAATAATAATATTACACCCATCAAACATTTCAACAATTTCATGTTTTTCTTAATATCCTCCCTTTGTAGTTGTTTGGTTAAAACACTAGGCAAAGCTTCTACATTTCTCTTCATGTGTCTCCAATTAATACTCAAATTCCATAATCTTATGGAATGACAAGTTTGAATTATTTCACCTTTCTTGTGATTTTTCCCATGATGTTAACAAATTAGACATGATAAAGCATGAAGTAAAAGATATCTAATAACATAAATATAGTCAAATCTCTTAGCTCCCTTGATTGAATTAGAGATCTTGGCATCATCACAAACCTTCTTATGGATCCAAATTTTGATACTAAAATTAAATAGAGTTCTCCCTCAAAGTGAACACTCATTAACATAATTATTTAGGATATCAATCCCATATGTTTCTAACTCAATATTTTGAAGATTGATGGATGCTTCTTGGAAATGAACATATTTTTTGAAACTATATTTTCAAAAAGTGATATTTATGCTCATTAAATTCATCAAGGTCAATATTTTTTTGACTTTCAACCTTGACAATTAATAAGGTTTTATTTTCTAGACAAAGATCCATACCTTTCAGTTGCTTGGAAAATTCTTCCAAAATCCACCTCCTTTCCCATTCTTGCAACTTTGAATTTTCTTCTTCCTCATGCTCAACTATCATAATTTCTCATTCACATAAGGGATTTATACAATCCCTATTGAAAGTGATGGATTTAATTTCTTGCAACTCATTTTTTTTTTTTCTATACTCCTTCATGGTTTGTTTATTATCCCTTTCTTGCAACTCTAGAAGTGTTCATGCTCCATAATTTTTGCTAAGACCCTTTCTTGTTGGTTTGACTCTGGTATACCTATTTTTTTTTTGGTTCCATAAACTATTTTTCTAATTCTTTAGAAAACTTTTCTAACTCTTATTTTGAAATCATATCATTTTGTCTTTGATATTTGTGGCTTAACTCCTAAGGTGAACATTAAAAGAAGCAAAGTTTCTTTCTTCTCAAATTATTTCTAGTATATGCATTCATATTATTTGTAAGAATTGGAGGTGTGGTCCTCTATGGGATGTATGATGTCCCTTCTTATGTGATTCTTCCTTTGAGTTGTTCAAATATGGTGTCTTTGGAGATGATTTATATGTTGGTGCTAGTTGTGGCTCTTCTTTTTTGGTATTTGTCCACCCTTTGCTTTTATCCACTTCAAGCAGTTTGGGCAAGAAAATTCTATATATATTTTTGAAATGACAAAGTTGCCTTCAAATATTTTGATAGATTTTGGTACCTTGCAAACCTTTAATTAATTTCTTCTACTGATGATCTCAATATAATTCATTGAAGTGTAGAAAAATAATTTCACTTTGAATCCCTCTAGGTAGAGTTTCATATATATTGAAGGTAGCAACAAGATATGGTAACTACATGACTTATAGGATGAAAAGATCATAGATTTGATACCAATGCAATAACCCTAATGATTATTTTAAGTAAAAAAAATAGATTTATATATTTTAATTAAAACTTATAAAAAACCCATTTTCTTTATAAATTATACATCAACATTCTTAATCCAAATGAATAATTGAGCTAGTGAATAAAGATAAAATTTAGAAATTTTCTTACTATTTCAATGAATTCTACGATTATATCAAAATATGTTGTGATAATAGTAGGGAAAATAGTTGCAATAACAAAAAAAACATTGTAACTACATTGTTAGAATTCACAATAACTACAAATCATACAAAATTTATGTTGTTAAGATTTACCACAAGGAAAATTCATTAATGACCTTAGAATGAGATTATCCTATAGTTCCAAAGGGGTTTCATCCTCTAATCCTCAAAACCAAAGGGTTTTCATCTTAAATGATCTCCAGTAAATCTAAGGATTTCTATCCTCAAATTTGGTTGCTTGAGCATATGTGCTTGGAATAATTTTGCAAGTATTTTTGTGTAGATATGCATAATAATCTTTGAGTGGATGTGCTCATTCTTGATATCCTTCCAATTAACGATTGGTATATGATTTTTTCAAAATAACATCTAAGATTGCATAAGAAACAAGGTAGTAGAGGATGCAACCACCACATTAATGAAAGCATAGCTATCTTCTACCTCTAGCATTGTGAGTTCATGTGAAACATGACCTTGATATTTAAAAATTGTTTTTGTATAAGGAAATCCCTTATGCAATAGTTGCAACATCAAAATTGGCCATTAATGGAACTCTAGGTTGTGAAATGAGGAAGGTGGGAGTAAATAGTGTGAAAATGTGGAAGTATCAAAGATTTTGGGTTCGAAAAAACTCAAATCTCATGTCACATGTTGACGGTCAAATTTTGGGAATATAGCACACTAGGTACCCAAATAGGAAGATACCCAAAATTTTGATCTAAATGAGGTGACATAGTTTAATATATTGGGGATTAGAGTTTAGGGGTGCCATGTATAAGGTATTTGAGTTAGGTAAAGGTTGAAGCTCCAATATTAAAAGGTAATTCAGTGTAACTGTTGGAGAGTTGGGGTCTAGGATAAAGGTATATTGATAAGGAGGGCAGGTGCAAAAAGATGGGGGGCCAAATCGTGGCCAAAATTTTATAAAAAAATTGATAGGCTATAACACAAGCATGTTATAATGTGCTCGCGTTATGGTTTGGTGTGATCGAGCCTAAGGCTCAGCCACATCAAGCTTATTTTGCGCTCACGTTATAATGCAAGCGCATTATAAGTTATTAAAACAAAAAAATCAAATTTAATTCATTTTTATGTTGACTATTTTTTCTGTTGCCCGTGGCCAAAAACCCTTCTCTTGCACGCTCGCATTCTAGAAGGAAATAATCTTGCATTTTTTTCATCAATTTGTTGTTATTTCGTCGCCAGGATGCCGCCACATTGATGGGGAGGTCGAAGAGGTAAGGATTGTTTTTTTGTTGTTGTGAATTTGTTAGTTTTAGGTTGTTTTTTATATTCATTTTTTGATTTTGTAGGAAATGATAACGATCCTAGAAACCCTCTTGAAAACCCTCCTGAAAATCCTCGACAAGCAGAGCAACAAGAACATGAACAAAATCCTCAAGTTCAACAACCACGACAACAATCTCCTCCGCCAATCCCTCAACATCCTCTTGGCACTCAACAAAATTTAATGGGGGTAATTGAAAACAATAAAAAAATTTGAGGAGTTAATCACGAGGTTGAACGATCCATTAGGTTCAACCATGGAAAGAAGAAGATTTGCAAATTCACTTAAAGAAATTTTAAAACATGTAGATGCAATCAACAAACAACTAAGTGTGGCTTCAGATCAGATGGTCCATTCCACTCCAGTCCATTCCATTCCATTCCAGTCCATTTGTCCTCCCTAACAGTGCGAAGTCCCACAATATTTCCTGAGGAAACTATACTGTGAGTTCATCTTGAACAAAATCCTGAATTATTTTGATATGAGGTACTTCCAGGGGAGAGGTTGGGGTTGGCTCAAGATAGACCTGGTGCACGATAGGATCCTAGGCAGCAAGTGATACAAGCTCTCGCTAGGCCAGATCATGAGCACATTTTTATCCCTTCCATCGCGAAGGAGAGTGTTGAGGTAGACACTTTGCAAGCTATCACCTCTTTGACCCAAAGTGTCATCCAGCATGCTAGTCCTATACTACAGCACCATCCAAGGGATTCTTCAAGTGGTAGTCTTCCATCCCATTTGTGCCAAGCTTGTGAAGTGACTTGTTCATATGACCTCACCAACACTCAGAAGGCTACTACACAAGATACGTTTGTAGCTATGGAGATGGCGAGGGCAACTAACATTTTGAATGAGGTGTATCACATCGATACTCAAGTAAATGTTAGCATGTTCATTGAATTTAATTTATTAAATTTCAATTTTGAAATGGAAGATTAAATAATTTAGTTTTATGATTTTAATAAAATTTCAAGGTCACAGTGTTGATACTGGATACACCATCCCTACACCTGCTTATTACTCCACTACATCTACTATTGAGGTATGAAACTACTAAACAATTATAAATTTATTACATGTTAATAGAATTGTTATATGAATGGTATTCTAATATCTTATTTTGGATGTTGAATAGGCTAATATTGGAGGTTTCGTGGGAACACCTCCCAGTGCTAGTGGAGTTAGACAAACCTTCACATAGGTAATAGAATAAAGAGTTTAACTAATGAATTTTACTTAATATATTTGTGTAGCTTATATTCATATCATTGATTACATTGCATTGCACATCTTTCAAACTCAAAGTATTACTTCACATTCCATAACTAATAACTAAATGTTGATAGATGACAAAATTTCAACTACAATATAGTTGTTTAGAAAATCAACATAAGTAGTGATGCAATTAATTCACATAGCATAAGTAATAACTAGGAGAAATTGCCAATTGCATTTTCTTGGCATGGCATTCCATGAGACCACTTTTTATTGAGGCATCTTTTCAAATAGTTCACTGTCTTATCTATGCTATTGATGCTTGGAAGAAATATATGAAAGAATAATAGTAAGCAATAGCATAGACAAGGCAATGAGTTGTTTTAAAAAATGCCTCAAAGAAATATGGTCTCGTGGTGATGTCCATCACCATGAGACCCAATTTCTTTGAGGCATTTTTTCAAACAGCTCACCACTTCTTCTATGCTACCACATTTTCCATACATGTCTACCAAAGCATTTTATCAAATAGTTCACTTCCTTGTTGCTATGGCTAAAAGCCTAAAAAAAGGTGCTTTCCAACAAACTATGGGTTCTTGGAAAAAAATCTATCAAAGAATAATTGTAAGCAATAGCATAGACAAGGTAGTGAGTAGTTTAAAAAAATTCCTCGAAATGTGGTCTCATGGTGATGGAATGTCATTCCATCACCATGAGACCACATTTCTTAGAGGCATTTTTTAAAACAACTCGTTGCCTTGTCTATGCTACCGCATTTTCCATACATGTCTACCAAAGAATTTTATCAAACTACTTAAACTTCTTTGTTGCTATGGCTAAAATCCTAAAAAAGGTGCTTTCCAACAAACTATGGATGATTGGAAAAAATCTATCAAAGCATAATAGTAAGCAATAGCATAGGCAAGGCAGTGAGTAGTTTGAAAAAATACCTTGAAGAAATGTGGTCTCATGGTGATGGAATGCCATTCCATCACCATGAGACCACATTTCCTTGAAGTATTTTTTCAAATAGTTCATCACCTTTTCTATGCTACCACATTTTCCATACATGTCTAGCAAAGCATTTAATCAATCTACTCACTTCCTTGCTGCTATGGCTAAAATCCTCAATTAGGTGCTTTCCAATAAACTATGGATGCTTGGAAAAAATCTATCAAAGCATAATAGTAAGCAATAACATAGACAAGGTAGTGAGTAGTTTGAAAAAATTCCTCAAATAAATGTGGTCTTATGATGATGGAATGCCATTCCATCACCATGAGACCGCATTTCTTTGAGGTATTTTTTCAAACAGCTCATCCCCTTTTCTATGCTACCACATTTTCCATACATGTCCACCAAATTTTTTTATCAAACTACTTGAAATTCATTGCTACTATGGCTAAAAGCGTAAAAAAGGTGTTTTCCAACAAACTATGGATGCTTGAAAAAAATCTATCAAAGCATAATAGTAAGCAATATCATAGACAAGGCAGTGAGTAGTATGAAAAAATGCCTCCAAGAAATGTGGTCTCATGGTGATGGAATGTCATTCCATCACCATGAGACCACATTTCTTGGAGGCATTTTTTCAAACATCTCACCTCCTTTTCTATGCTACCACATTTTGCATACATGTCTACTAAAGAATTTTATCAAACTACTCACTTCCTTGTTGCTATGGCTAAAAGCCTAAAATAGGTGCTTTCCAACAAACTATTGATGCTTGGAAAAAATATATCAAAGCATAATAGTAAGAAATATCATAGTCAAGGTAGTGAGTAGTTTGAAAAAATGCCTTGAAGAAATGCGGTCTCATGGTGATGGAATGCCATGACACATTTGTTTGTAATGGAATTCCATCACCATGAGACCCCATTTTTTTGAGGCATTTTTTCAAACAATTCATTGCCTTCTCTATGCTACCATAGTTATCGTACATGTCTACCAAAGCATTTTATCAAACGGTTCACCGTCTTGTTGCTATGGATAAAAGCCTAAAAATGGTTGCTTTCAAACAAGCTATGGATAGGGAAAATAGTAAGCATAATAGTCAGATATATATAGTTTAATAAGTCCTCAAAATTTTTTTCATTATCTCATACATTATAAGCCATGACATTCATCACTATTGTAGTTTTTGCGATTGAATAATTTGTTGTTTTATTTTCAGATGGTTGAAGCGGATACACCTCCAAATGTTCATAGCGAAATGGAGCTTGGTGTTTCATCTGCTATAGGCTCCTCGATGCCTCTCACAAAGGTATGAGGCATATTACTAAATTTCAATTTACATTTGTTGTTATAGTTGTTAGTTAGTAAAAAATCAAACCATTATTGATTCATAGTTTAATTTCTCTTTAGATGGTTTCTACAGGGATTCAACACACCACATCATGGGCATTTGAATATTTCCCTTGAGGAGAGTGATCATCAGATGGTGGTAAGTGATTATTTTGTTAAATATATAATTTTTTATAATATAATTTCTATATATTAATGTATTTACTTGTTATTGTAATAGATAAGGATTGACCAAGAAATAAACCCTAGGAGGAGCACCAAGAGCACTCCTCGACCTCAGAATAAACGAGTGATAGAATTATCTGATCGACAAGAAAAGGGCAAGAGTTTATTTCGAGAGCATGGAGAGCAATGACTTTTGATTCCAGAGCCCTTTGTTGTATGCCTATATGGCATTTTTGCACATATTTCAAGTATTGCATATATTTGACATTGTATGCCTATATGGATATTTTGTTTATATTTTATACTTATATCGACATATATTGATGTATGCCTACATGGCTATTTGGTTAATACAAATATTTTTTATCGATGGTGTCCATATTTGCACTATAAATGCATGGTTCAATAGATATGAGTTGCGTGTCTTCAAGTGTATAATTTACAAATTACATGTATACTTTGTAAATTATGTGTATTCCAATGTATACTTTTCTACTAATGTGTTTTCATGTGTATACCTTGTATTCATGCATATACTTTGTATTAGTTTGTGTATACTATGTATTCGTGTGTATACTTCAATACTTACGTGTATTTGAGTGCTTATGCTTCCCTTATTCACATGTTTGACTTATTCACATGTATACTTATTAATTGGTTAGCCCTAGCATTGATCGTTGTTGTCCTCCATGGTTTGTCTTAAATATTTATTGATTGATGCTAAACAACTTTATTAATTGATGCTAAAAGCTTTAATATTTCTAGGAATACTAGTAGAGTTACAAATTACAAAATTGCACAAATTGAAAAGAAAAGATTAATTGTAAATAAATGTAATGATTATTAACTTGATAATTGATTAAGAATGAGTATAATATATATCAAGAGATGAACCTTCTAGAATGCCAACTGCCAACTAGAAAATAGGAAAAGAATTCCCAATACTTTGAAAACAATAATCCACCCAAAATTGCAACGGGAGATAAGGAAAATGAACCCACATAGGAATAACTGAATAAAGAATATTTCACCCTTCACAGCTTGGTGAAACCATTGCCAAACTTAGAAGATCTTAAAGATAATGAAGAATTATGATCCATATAATATAGAATTAGTACCCACTTTCACGACTAAAAAATTTTCAACCATGGGCTTATCATGCTTTTTCAAATTTGGTAAGAAGTCTTATTTAAGATCCTTGAGCAATGTATTTCCTAATGCTCCCTTGTTCTTACATATCTCAATTCAGTTTAATTCAAAGAGTTCCATCAAATGCTTTATCTAAAAGCAAAAAACACATTTTCATTTGGTATTCCATGAGATGTTTCATAAAAAGATTCTAGTATATTTAATCTTTTGATTGGAACAACTCAATTAAGAAAATGATACATAATCTTCACAACACTTGCAAAACATAATATTCATAGTAGATGATGAGGAGTTAACTTATTGACACATTATCATACAAATATTTATCTTGAATAGTCTTTAAACCTTTTCACAGCATAATCCTCACAATAAGAATGAATTTTTATGTTCTTAATCCATCACCATATAAACACGTTGAAAGATGTATATTTCAACTTTTTGTAGCACTATTTCTTGTATAGGAAATGGACTTGGGAGAAAGCTTTATAATTTATAATACAAATAAGAAATGGACTTGGGTGAAAACTTTATTTATTACACCAAATAATAAATGTACATGAGAGCATCACTTGTTTCTCTTAGACTCCAATTTTTAAGCATAGTAAATCATTTCAAAGAAAAATTATAAAATGCTTCACAACCTAAGTTGTTAATTGAGGAAAAATAAAATGTTTACAAGTTCCACCATTGTACGCATTTATAATTGGTTGTATATTGTTGTAAGGGAAAGGAGAATAATTAAAAAATGTCTTGCTCTTGCTAGACTTGAGGATGATCATATGCTTTTGGTGTGAAAACTCATACTTCTCAACTGTCGTGTGAATGTTTCTCTTTTTTATTGTTTTGCATGCCATCATAAGGAATCGAGTCGGTTGAATGTAGATCAGAGTGATTCGACATGTTTGGGTGTGAAACAGGACCATTTCTAGCGTAAACATACATATCAGGACACGTTGGAATAGTCTATTTAGTCACACGAGTTGCAGAATGAAAGTTGCACCACTTTGCAACTTTACACTACTTGCATTTGACACTTTTTCTATCAAGTAAAAATTAGACACCACAGGAAAATGACTCCAAGATAACAAAAATAGACATTTTATTGTAGAGGAGCCCAACATGATCCCGTAGGCTCAAAAAGAGAGTTTGTAAGCATCATAGTTTCTGAGTAATAGCTCGTCAAAGATTGCAGTCATTTTGCACTTTGGATCCTTAAGGGATCGAGCTAGTTGAACGTAACTCGGAGTGATTCGGCATGTTTGGGTGTGAAAGAGGACTATGCCTAGTGTAAAAATACCCATCAGGACATGTTGGAATAGTTTGTTTGGTCACATGAGTTGTAGAACGAAAGTTGCACCACTTTGCAACTTTACACTGCTTGCATTTGACAATTTTTCATCAAGTGAAAACTAGACACCACGGGAAAATGACTCCAAGATTAAAAAAAATAAGAGATTTTATTGTAGAGGGGCTCAAAGCAATTTTGTAGGCTTATATGGAGAGTTCATAAGCATCATAGTTTCTGATGAATAGTCTTTCAAAGATTGCAGTTATTTTGCAATTTGGACCCTTAAGGGATCAAGCCAGTTGAACGTAGCTCGAAGTGATTCAGTGTGTTTGGGTGTGAAAGAGGACCATGTACAGCATAAACGTACCCATTTGTGCGTGTTGGAATAGTTCGTTTGGCCACACGATTTGTAGAACGAAAGTTGCACCACTTTACAACTTTACACTTTGCTTGCATTTGGCTTCTTTTATCAATTGAAAACTAGACACCAGAAGGCGGCTACGAGATAACAAAAACCAAAGAGGTTATTGTATAGGGGCTAAAAATTTAGAAGCAGAGCGAGAAAGTTCGCAAAATACGGACATATGAGTGGCATCAAAGATTACTACCCTTTTGCACTTTAGCAGACCATATATAGCGGATGTCGAGTGATTGAACATAGCTCCCGAAGTGATTAGAGTACATTTGGGTGTGAAAAGAGGACCATACCTAGTGTAAACATACCCATCCAAATGTGTTAGAACAATTTTTTTGGTCACCACGAGTTGTAGAATAAAAAGTTACACCACTTTGCAACTTTACACTACTACATTTGACACTTTACATCGAGAAAACTAGACTGGAAATGACTACGAGATAATAAAACCCGAAAGGGTTATTATAGAGGGCCCAAAGGAAATCCTCATAGGCTCGGATGGAGTTTAGCAGTCATCGCGGTTTTCAAGTAGTGCTTGTCAAATATTTTTTCCTTTTGCACTTTGGACCCTTAAAAGGGATCCCGAGTCGGTTAAACTTATAGCTCAAAGTGATTACGGTGTGTTTGGAATTGTTGTTGGCGTTTAAATTAGCACCTACGGAATGCGGTTGAAAAGCGAACCCGATATGCAGATAAACTGCTCTTCAAATTAGGAGGAAGCTCCCTCTTGGCGATGGTGTTTGAAAGAAATAGAAGCTAAAACTAAGTTGCCTATCTTTTGGGATCGACTTAGAGCACGAGTTTTAAGCACAACCTTACTTGGTGAGATTTTTGATAAGAAGTTCAACTTCGACTATGCTTAGACTAAAGACGTTCCTAACCTCTCAAGTAATAGCAGAGCAAGAGAAGTTAGAAATCAACAAGGTAGATTCTCTGACAAAAATACTTTAACAATCTCTCTCTCAGCAAACACCTACACACTTCACTGTAAGCTGAAATAAAGATCATGAAAGCATAACATAGATAACGGAAATCTGAGATTTTAGACCAAGGCAAAAGAGGCTCATGATTTTATTACTCAAATCTCTAAAACAAAACTCCCTTCTAACATGCCTTGAATAAGAAATTGCAGCTAAGGAGGCTTGCAAACTTATTCTTAACACAATAGAAAAACAGCAATCTCACTAACTCCTTGTTGGCTAAAGAGGCTCAACAATTTGCTTATCACAACACAAATGAACAATACTTGAACAACAAATAGAAGGCACAATAGGCTCAATGTTTTGTTCTCACTAGCACGGTTAAAAAACTAAGTGGCTGGCCCGAATAACAACTTAAGCAGAAATTCCAGTTTCGCCAATTTGCTATGATGACAATAACCGTTAAAAAGAGCAATGAGCAAAGGCTCTTATTTTATAGAGAAAGCCGGAGGAAGTAGGGAACCCTAAAATCTCCTTGCTTTCACAATCTAGGGGCTTGCTCAACCAGCAAGCTTTGTACTAAATCGGCTCAGATAACAACTAAAACTCTAAAAAGCAGAAAAAACGGGAAACGCCAACTATTACATCTTATCTTCTTTCTATCCTCAAAGAATGGATAAGGATGATTCCAAGAATAGAAAGAAAGCGGGAAAGAAAGCTTCTAGAAGAAAGCTGCTTTAAAGCTCAATCACATCCGCTAGGAAGTCTGAGATTGTGTCTCGATTCGGTGCATCTATACCATCAACAGCAAAACACCGCTTTTCAAGAATATCTTCGGCATCTGCAATAGATCTTAGGAAATCTTCAATCTCATTGGCCGCTTTATTGAACTTTGCTGACATCACTGAAATATGACTTATCCTTCCGCTAACTGGGCTGCAACTATGAACAACGTTTTGGAACTGATTTTGCACCTCCTCAAGCCCGACATAAGAACCATCTTCAAGACTGTACTGAGAGGGGATCTCTATGACAAATTCACTGATGAAAAGGAGAGCTTCAACCACCCTTTGTCTGTAGGTGATGAATTCTTCAGATATCCTCTCATAGGTTTTAACTTTGAAAACATGACGTTCTCTCCATGCAAGGATTTGTCTTCTATGCTCCTTTGAAACCGCTGAACCGTAGGCTGTGTCTAAATCAGCAATGATAATCTCATGCCTAGGTTTTACTTCAGCCAGTGTTTGTTCAAATCCCTGGATGCTTTGACGAAGTTCATGAGCGTTTTCTCTCAACTGGAACATCCGAGCCAAGATCTCATTCCCTCTGACAATGAAGCTCTCGATCCACTCCTGAGTCTCTTTCCCACATATGACCAGCTGTCTTAACTGATGATGATCAGCTGGTGTCTCTAAGATCTGGGGCAGCAACTGAGTTGTTTGTGAAGAACCACGAGCAAGGTTAGAAATAAAAAGCTTAAGCTGCTGATTTTCGGCCTTGAGGGCTGCCTTGTCTTCTCCATCTTTAAGCACTCTTTCATGTAGGTTTTCCGATACAACTTGAAGAGACTCAAATCTGCATGTCTGGTATTTCTACCAAGATTAGCCTTGACCATTACAAAATCATCCATGTTCACCTCATCTCTATTCTTATCTTCTGGAGGCACAGCAGTCTCTACAACAATCTTGTTATCAGGATTCCTATCAAAGTGAACTTGCTTCTTTGCCTTCTTCTTAGGAGGTTCACGATAGATATTGCTCCAGTCATCAACACTCACTTGATATGAAGGCCTTCTCCTAACCCTTCCTAAGGAGTTCTCAAGCCAAGACACCGTAGTATCTCTACTAACTTCCTCAGGAGGTACTGCTGCGATCTCTTCATCATCTTCGATATCAAGATCAATATTATGGTGGTGGTAGAACCCGTCCGAAGTCTGAACATGTTGGAGTGACTCCACCGCTTCATTAGAGGTATGGGCTCACCATCCTCAAAGAGGAACCTGGCGAGAATCAGCTGGCAAGGCTGTTCTTGTATGACTGTCACGAGAGAAATCAACCTTCTTTTTACATTTTGGCCCCAGTCTACATCCTTTGTAGCGCCATCTTGAGGCCGACTTTTACCCTTTCCTTTTGGCTGTCTTTGTAGAAGAGGGAATTATCCTTGGCCCGGCTGCAACTCTTTTGGAATAGAGTTCTTCCTTTTAAGCACTAAGAAAACCTTACTATACTCAATGACTTGTCTTGTTCTGTCTTCAACTGAAAGAGATTCCTTGTTTGCCCAATTAACTTGTGGAAGAGGCTGATCCTCGATTCTTTTCTGAGTGTACATTGGTAGAAGAACATCTTCATCATCATCAGAGAGCCCTTCTATATCTTCATTTAAGCAATCTTTCATCTGATGGAGAGTCAACCTGCTGTAACTACGCCTTCGCACTTCAAACTCATCTGCACAGTTAGCCCAAAAATCTTCAAGTGCGGGTATATGATTGTAATTCTTCTCCAATTGTCCTGGCATCTGCAGCAGTCTTGCATGTATAAATACCCAATCCTAATGGAAAGTGAAGAGAGGGTTTCTTTCTATTTCTCAAGACTGTGTGGACACCGTGAGCTTGCCTCAAGAATTC
>VDFB02060669.1:0-52526 GCA_007258455.2 Sequoia sempervirens
ATCAGAAAAATACAAAGGATCTTATCTCCGTTATCACTTATCCACTTTAAATGTTTCATTCACAATAAACAATCATCACCCTCACTCTTTGACAACATAATCAACAAACAAAACAAACATCAAAATCAAAAATTCCAAAGTAAATATTGAAACAATGAGATCACTATCAAGTTTAAACAATGCCTAAGTATAGACTACCATACATATTTGAAAATCATTATCAACAATCCTAAACATGAGTCTTAACGGATAAAACATTCCTACAATTTAGGCATCATCAATGGATTTCATCATGAAACATCAAAACAACTATGACAAGTGATACTACAACATTGTTTGTCTTTTTATAGTCTTATCTTTTTTTATTTATCTTAACACCACATTCCCAAGATCTCTCGAGGATGTCCATAAGGATTTAGAGAAGGAATGGTGGCATTAACTATTGATTTCTATGTATTCTATTTGTTAGATGTTTTTGTGATACTGCCATGATGAATACTTGCTTTGTTTTGTGTATGGAAGTTTTGAGACAATTCATGTAGTAGTTGTGCGTTAGGTATTTCATACCTCTTTGTGTAACTAGTCCGAAAAGTTTTAACACAACTCAACCATATACTCTAACAAGGTTTCCATATGTCTAGTATGAGCAAGAATATTCTTTGTGTGTCAAGTCAAAGTCCATGCAATGGATACAAAGTCACCTTGGTTATTAACAACTTTGTGCATCGTATTTCTTTGCTACATCAAAAAGGATTGCTAAAAGATACAAAGCCTCTATGAAAGAAAAAGACAAACTCATTAGTAACCAACAACATCAATTTTTTATCCATCTCTAAATCATCAAACACTTCTTCTAACTAACAGCTCCATCCTGCATCCAAAAATTCATCAGTACACATCATGTATAATCATCCATCACATACATAAGATATCATCATCTATCATATATCAACATCCATCATATACACAATAAATCATCATTCATCACATATATATATATAAATCATCCATCTATCCACATCATATGCATACATCAGAAAAGTACAAAACATAAGCATGTATACATCATCATCCATAATAATCTCATAACACATAATAAAGCCGAATCAAAACATGGTATATCTCATATATCATCAAAACTTAGAATGCCATATACATCATCACGTACCATGCATGATATTATATACAAAAAATACATATATACGAGGCCTCAGTTGGGCCGATGAATGTACATACAAAAAATCATGTCTACACAAAGTCTCTGATATATTACACATCATCAAAAGATCAAGAAAACTAAACCTTGCTAGCCGTCCCAAGGTGGAGATCTCGGCTACCCTGGCTTTGATGGGGAGATGGCTCTAGCATGACTAGAGGTTGATTATGTTGTCTAACTGAATGACCACCTGACTTTGCACCTATTTGAGTACTTGGCTCTTCAAAACAAGGTTCTCTCTATACTTTGGGAATGAAGGCCTCGTAGAGCGTCTAATAATATGTGCATCTCTGCAATAACTGCTCTCGCTCAGCCTGATACCGAGCCATGGGAATGGATGAGGCTACTGAAATCTCTTTGACTAGTCTTACTTTCACTCTATCGTAGGCTCCTACCTAAGTGCATCCCTCTCTTGTCAGAGGCCATCTCTCTCAGTATTCAATGCTACAACTTGTGCCTCAGTAGCCTACCTCCATGGAATCTCTGCATCTCTCTCTACTATCACCTGAGCAATCTATGCTACCGTTGCTGCATCCCTAAGTGGGGGAGGACCAATGGTACTAGTTGATCCTGTTGCATTAGATCAGGTTGTTGTCTATCTTTTTGTCCATCCTATCCAACTCTAGCCAACTGCTCAACCATCGACATGGTCGATCAACCATCGTGTCTACCGATAGTAAGGGAGTTGCTCTTGAACATCATGTCAGGCCTTGTAGCCCAACCATGGCATCTAAACAAAAGCGGCCATATCATCAATAACACAACACTAATAGGATAGCTGGCTAGGATAGGTGTAATGCATAAAATTTGAGTATCTGTAGGTATGGATCCTCTAGATCCTAATCCATAACACCATTAGGTCTAGTCACTAGGATGTGCTCCCAAGCCCATACATGGAATAATGCAACACCAATAGAGATAGAAATGCCTCCCCAATAGGCAACCTTGTGCATATCCCTATATAAATGAGCTAGGAGACATGGGCCCCACACATACCTTGTGATGTGCTAAAAAATCTTCTTGATGCAGATACCCCAACCATTAGAAACTATTTACCTCACCAATTAGGTACAACAAGCCCTGAGATCAAACCACATAATACCAAAGATACAAGATTTGCACTGTGAACAAATGGAGACAATTCTATCTCTAAATCTCATACATGAAGACATCTAACACCAAGAACTCGTCGCATAGCATGGGTACCCTGTCTAACATCATAGGTAACAAGTTCCCCGTGAATAGGAATACAGAGAATCCTCTAGACATTCTCCAAAGTGATAGTGGCATTGTTGATCGACAAATGAACAGATGATGACTCAAAGTGCCATCTCTCCACAAGGGCGGTTATCATCACCTTATGACATCGAATCTTTGACATGTAGCATATGTGTCATAGGCTCAAGACATCTAGAATATCTCACTCAACCTCATGAAAACCAATGATCAGGTCAAACAACTATCACAACCCCCTCTCTCTAGAATAAAGTGGTTTGAGAACCACCTACAAACATTCAACCCACGACATTAAGAATTTGCAAACAAACTGGCTGAAACTTTCAAAAAATTCAATAGTGGACCTATTTTTTGGAAATAGTGATTATTTTGGGCAATAGCATTCCACATGATAAAAATGACCTTTTCAATAGCGTAAACAATTCACAAAAGCGACTATTTCATTCAAAGAAATGCAATAGCGAATAGTTTAAGCAAAAGTGGTCATCAAAAGTGAATGGATTAAGCAATAGTGAAGAGTTTAAGTAAAAGCGATAGACAAAAGAAAAAGCGGTACAATAAAAAACAACAATAGTGGTAAGAATGATGCAAAAGCGTTAATTTTACAAGATTAACACTATTGCTAAAAACCTTTTTTAGCATAAGTTACTAAGAAACAAGACAAAAACATGAACAAAGGAGGTACATACAACAATACCTACACCAATAGGCCTCTCGAACTCACAAACTGCCTCTACATGATGTGGGGAACCTATAATCCTCGGTATCACGAATCGATAATTGTCAAATCAAGATATCTAAAGACAAGAATTCACTAAGGCTAAGAGTGCAAATGAGGTAAATTGAACCCTAATTCCCTAGTTTTACCCCCCAAACCTTAATTTTTTACCTAGGAAACTCTCCTAGGTTGAAATTATGAGCTTCCAGAAACATCTGAACTATAAATGAGGGACTTATAAGCTTAATTTTTTTTCCCTCTATGCATCTAAACTAAATTTTAACCTTGTCACAAGCTTGACCCAAAAACTAATTTTTCTAGCCAACCTCTTGAGGGGGTAGCCCAACGTTGTACTATCTTTCTACTGATCATAGGGGCACAGTGGGGCATATAACATTTTTCAAATCTTGATCTTAACATCAAATTCTTTGAAACAAAGCAACCAATACTTTGTCTCAAAGAGAAGCAAAATGTAGATATGTAAAAATGACCTAACACATATCACACATCTTGAATGACATTTTTTCATCATTGGCATCATTATCATTAATATCATTGCATTTCACATCATTTACATCAAAAACCCTAATTTCCTCTATTAATTGAATAATCTTTAAATTATTTAATTAATTCACTATTTTATCATTAATCTAACTTTTATTCCTCTTGATTAATTAATTAACGCAAGTTATCTAATTATGTCACTAATATACCCTATTCTCCTAAATCAATTAAATTATTATTACTTAATAGTTTAATTAAATCACCTTTCCCTTTCTAAACATGAATAATTAAATTAATTATTCAACATCATTCAAAAAGGTCAACAAACAAATAAAACTTTATTTGTTAAAGTCAAACATGACTTACACGTTCAACTCTAAATGTTAATTAATTAATTCAATCCCTCACCCCCTTTTATGATCAAGAAAATCACAACCATTGATTGCTCACTCTGATTGGCTAAACTGATTCATCTATTTCCTAACTGATTTATCCATTTCCTAATTAGCCCATCTATTCTTCAATCCCATTAACTACCCAACTTTGTTTCCTCAATTCCACACCTCTGAATCCTTTGATTGTGCAATTAACATCCTTAATTGATTGATCACAAAAGCTAACTAAGCAATCTATTTCCTCTCAACGGTTCTCAACTATTGATCAAGATTTTGCATTGTTGCATCTTGCATCTTGCACATTCATCTTGAAACAAGAAATCTATAAAATAACCTTCTATCTTCTCATAAATCATCTAGAATTTACATAAGTGAAGCGCTACACAATTACCTCTCGAGCACGTTACAAATTATCATCACATTCTAGTTCAACATCGTACACACATTAAAGCTTTTGCAAGACATAATGGAGGCTTTGTATTGATTACAAAAATCCGACATTCAACATCGATACAAATATACTTCAACATGAGATAGGTAACATTATAATTACTTGAATTCATTGTTTGTTCTTCGTTTGTTAACAATTGTTTCATTGAATTCATTAGTTAAATATATAATTGCTCATTTTATGAGTAATAGGTTTAGGGATTCTTAATCTTGTTTGAATTAGTTTAATTCATTTGTTTTCCGTATGCTTCATTCCCCCCTTACGACATGCATATTCCCTCCAAAAAGAATATTTCATAATTCAAATTCAAATTTGAATAGATATTTTCCCTCCAAAATATCTTCAACAAATTTTCCATGAAAATAGGGATATTTTGGGCTTTCAAGTAATTTCATCCATTGATCTTGTTTGATCTTCTTGATTTCCTCTCATCTGTCGATCTTGAGATTTAATCTTGACCGTTGATCAAATATTTTCAAATCTATAAAACAATCCTTCATCTTCATCAAAATCATTCACAATCTTGATGTGCTTGAATTTTAATTCATTCACAATCTTCATGAGCTTGAGCAATTCATTGTTTTGAGCTAATTGTGAACCATGATTCATCATTCTTGAGCTTTGCAACATGGAAAAATTCTTAATAGAGCAATCCACATTCATTTGGAGCATAATCCCTCAATTGGATTAAAGGTTTGCACATTCTTGTAGATTCAATTGCTTTGAATTGTCTTTTAATGCTTTTTGTTTGAATATTTTTGATGTTGCTAACCAATTTCATTGAGTATGGGCTAATATGATCTTTCTTTAATGAGTTTTTAATGTTTTGTATGCTAGTTGCTTGATTTATGCTTTCTACAACTAACCCATATATCCCTACGATAGTAAGAAACAAGGGGGGAGAGCAAGTTTGATTTGATGGTTGATGCAAACAAGTATGATATTGAAGGAATCAAGAGGAGGTTATGAATTGTTTGGTTCAAGCTCTAAGATACTATATTTGATGTAATATTATTAGGTACTCTAGTGCACATATTGTGTATATAAGCTTATGATTCCATCGAATGTTAGATATTGATGTGTTGGTTGACATGATTATGTTTTTTACAATTATTAAAATTGAACCTGAAAAATAAATGCCTTGTATTAAATTCTTGAAATAGAGATGTATCATCTCTTCGATGTTCATAATTCCTAATTGATGTGTGTTGTTCCTAGAGCTTTGATTGTGCTTGGTATAACTAAATTGTCCACCTTAACATCATCTTTTGTGAACACCTTTTCCTCGTTTCTCATTATTGAAAGGCAAAGTTAGAGTAAAACGAAAGATATTTTGATCTAAGGAGTACGAACATGATGTATCCAAAATTGACATGGGCTTGGCTTTAGATTCGCGGACACAATCATTCTCAACAGTTGAAAACAATTATAAATATGAAAGTTCTAAATAAAGCCCACTTTTCATCTCTAAATTACCTAATCAACACTCAAGGTGGTGAAAATATGGAATGATGTAGATTTATATGCCACGTGTTATATCTAATTTGGTGGCTTTCTTATAATACGTGGAGCATACTCAGCAAAGCTTCCTCCTCCTTTCCATAGGAGAGGATTAATTTATACATTATTTATATAAAACGAGGGAAAAAAAGTCAAATTTTAAATATTTTTGGTACATAAAGTTTTGTTGTGAGTAAGATTATGATATCATTAAAGAGGAGGTATGATATCATTAAAGAGGAGGTTGGATTTGTACCATGGATAATTTTGGTGGAATGAATATCCTTTAATCTGTGATTCTTAGCCAAGAGATTTCATATTAAATCTTGTGCTTTAACATGATCCTTGATTCTTATCGAAGAGATTTCAACTTAAACTTGTGCTCCAATACGAATTAACATCATGATATACAATAATGAAGACAAAACAAATATCTTTGTTCAAATTTAAGCTTAATGTATAAGCTGAGGCTTAGAAGCGCTAAAGCAGGGTATGAAATTTAAAATTTTAATTTGGGAAAAGATCGTAACTTAAAATTTCTGAAATCATAATTGACACGAGGAATGCATTATTAATTGCGGGAGTCGTTACGGAATTGTGGGCAAGATAATATAATGAATCAAGACACAAAGTCTTTGAATTTGACAACAAATCACAATTAAAAAAAGTTATTTTACTGAGGTCAGAGGCGGGACGCGTTTAACAGATTGCAGTAAAACATAAAATAACAAGTAAAAAAAGTCTTGTTTGGAGTCTGGACTGGGTCTAAGCCAATTTCCCTGAAGATAAAGATGTTTCTTGCAATTTGGTTCATTAATTCAATAAATGATTAACTGATGTTTTAGCCATTCCATGACATACTTTTACAAGGCAGGGCAGAGCGTATTTATTGATTGGATCTGATAGTTGCTGGCTTTACCAGGTAACAAGGTCTGTTCTGCTTTGCATTTTAGCCCTTCTGTTTCCTTTTGTTCTGGTTTTTTCCTTTAAGTCTCAGCTTCACCATTGTTAGATGGGGAATATTGAAGTTAACTTTGATTTTGGGCGGTTATTATTCGTATGAGTCCTCCATTCTAAGATATTGCTGTGATAATGGGGGAGAATATTTCGGCAATGTGTTCGTCAAGTTTTTCCTTTAGCGGGTATTAAAATTGGGTTTTCGATTGTGAATTAATCTTGTCAATGTCGCATTTTTATACAGGCATAAAACGAAGAACAGAGAAATTTTCCCCATCAACCTAGGTTTACGCTATTTTTTGATGTGGGTATTCTGCAATGCTTAATTTGGATGCGCAACAAATTTCAGAAAATTCCAAAAGCATTTGGGTTTTGTTATCCCGGACCTGAAATGGATTGAATTCAACTTTGATAGTATCTCATCTGCCATTTATGACACAGAACGAGATTAAGAGGGAAAAAGTTTGATTTCTATTGAATTCATTGGTTGTGGATGTTTACAGAAGTTGGGAATACAGTTTGTGAGGATTATTCAAGGATTTGTGACTCTAGAAAGGATTCAGGTTGGGGGCATATATATGTGTGTGTCTGTAGGGGTGGAGGGGGATTGAGAGATGAAATTATATGTTTACGTGCAGGAAGCCAGGGGCTTGCCGGCTAAGGACTTGAATGGATTCAGTGATCCTTATGTTAGGTTACAACTTGGAAAAAGTAAAGCTCGGACGAGAGTGATTAGGAAGACTCTTGATCCTTCCTGGAATGAAGAATTTACCTTTAAAGTTGAAGATCTTAGTGAGCAGTTGGTTATCTCTGTATGGGATGATGATAGGTTCTTTAATGATGATTTTCTGGGACAGATGAAGATGCCTGTTTCAACGGTGCTTGACGCTGAGAAACAAACTATACCACTTACTTGGTTCCCCTTGAAAGCCCGAGCCAGCAAGACAAAGAGTAAAGTATTTGGTAAGCCCTTTCCCCTTTTATACATTCTTATCTTAAATCTGAAGATCAAGATTGAACCTTTATTTTGAGCTAATTTTGCAATATTGCAATTAAAAGGTTATTTACACGCTTACTTTCTTGTGCCATTTTTTGAGCAATTTGATTCAATTATTACTAGTTACATTGAGTTGCAAATTTTAATGATTGTGGCAAATAAACTAAGATGTTGTAATTCATACATTGATTACGCTTTGAATCTTTTTAACCCCAAACTTATCTGAATGCCATCTTCTTTCTTGTCATAATTAATTCTTGTTCTGATGATTGTACTGGTGAATGAACTAAGTTTGGATAACCACGTTTTAGTGCCCAATTAAAAGAAACTCGGTTTCATTATATACCCTGACAATTGCAGGTGAGATTCTCCTGACCATTGCCCTTTATGGTAGAGAGAATTACAATAGGTTTCTTCATCAAGATGCTGGGTTGCACAGGAATTTAAATGGAGATAATTCAAGCTCGAGGGACTCACCAGACGTAACATACTCTCCAGCCAGAATGTCAGATGGTTCAAGCTCTTCGTATGGAACTGGAATGTTAGAAGAAGCAGCACATGTAAAGGAAGACAGATCAAATATTCAGTCATTTGCGGGCAAAATTATTTCAATTTTTACAAACAAAATTGCAGACAATGTCCAAAAAAGTGCAGAAACTCTCAGCCAAGAAGACAGTAATTCTGAAGAGTCAGATGTTTCAGAAAAATATTGTGATTGTGAGGACACTATAGAGGAGGAAGGATCAGATGAGTATTTTGAAGAAGGTTTTGATAGTACAGAAGTGGGCGAACAGGAAATTCCTAGCCCATTACCAGGGGGAATTCTACTAGATCAGTTTTACTCCACTAGCCCTAGAACTCTAAATTCTATTCTCTTTGGTCCTAAAAGCCAGTTCAAGCGTGATTTAACGCAACTGGAGGGGACAACTAACTATGTTGAGGGACCCTGGAGAAAAGCACTAGGTGAACCCATGAAAAGAGTGGTGACATATATCAAAGCAGCAACAAAACTGGTGAAAGCTGTTAAAGCTACAGAAGAACATACTTATCTCAGAGCAAACGGCAAGGTTTTTGTCATTTTAGAAAGTGTAAGCACGCCTGATGTTCCTTATGGGAATTCATTCAGAGTAGAATTGCTTTTCTGCATAACACCAGGTCCCGAGTTACCTTCAGGAGAAGAGACTTCCCATCTTTCCATCTCGTGGAGAATCAATTTCCTTCAGAGTACAATAATGAGAAGTATGATTGAAAATGGAGCAAGACAAGGAATGAAGGAGAGCTTCCAGCATTATGCCCAGTTGCTTTCCCAGAATGTTACTCTTCTGGATTCAGCATTGCTAGCCTCTGACAGTGATCAACCAAAATTAGATTTGCAGACAGATCCTCAGTCTGACTGGAAGCTTATTGTTAGCTACGTTGGGGTCTTCACCTTAGCATCCACATTGCTTGCAGTTGCGTATGTCCTTTTGCATATCTTTCTTACCAGTCCGAGCACAATGCAGGGTCTTGAATTTGGTGGCCTAGACTTGCCAGATTCTTTTGGTGAAGTGCTGACATGTGGGTTGCTTGTTCTTCAAGTGGAACGCGTGCTGAAAATGATCTCACATTTTATGCATGCCAGGTTTCAAAAAGGTAAAGACTCTGGTGTTCATTCTCTGATAACTACTAGCAGGCATGGATTACTCAGATTGCAATTCAGTCTCTAGAGCTCTTATATAAGGGGATACATAACTTGCTATTGATTAAAAACATTTTGATTCTTCAAATTTATTACTTTATTCTGTGCAGCTGGTGACCATGGAATCAAAGCACAAGGAGATGGGTGGCTACTAACTGTAGCTCTGGTTGAAGGAAAGAATATGGCTGCTGTGGATGCTACTGGTTATTCAGATCCATATGTGATATTTACCTGCAATGGGAAAACCAGAACGAGTTCAATCAAACTGCAGACATTGGATCCTCAGTGGCATGGTACAAAACTAGCAAATGTGGGATTGGATTTATCTTATGAACATGCTTTGATTCATCATTACCACTCTGATGTTTGTTTTACAAAACATTTTGCAGAAATATTTGAGTATGATGCAACAGAAGAGCCTCCTTCTGTGATGGATGTGGAAGTGTTTGACTTTGAAGGGCCTTTTGCCGAGGCTACATCTCTAGGTTTTGCTGAGATCAATTTTCTGAAATTTACTCCACAGGAACTGGGTGATTTGTGGATTCCACTACAAGGAAGACTGGCACAAGCTTGCCAATCAAAGCTGCACCTTAGGATATTTCTGACAAATACAAAGGGCCCTGATGTCATTACTCAGTACATAACAAAGATGGAAAAGGAAGTTGGAAAGAAGGTATTGAGCTTCCTATGTTATAATCTGAAATGGACACTTTTCTCTTTTTCTAGGATACAGTATGCTGGATGGCCCTTATATTTGTCTGGACATCATCAAATTGAAATGTGTGCAGATTGCCAGGCGCTCACCTCAGACAAACTCAACATTCCAGAAGCTTTTTGGGCTTCCACCTGAGGAATTTCTAATTAACGATTTCTCTTGTTACTTGAAACGTAAAATGCCTCTTCAGGTGGGCATGCCTCAATTTTCCAAAATTTTCTGTTTAGCAACAAAAAAAGAGTCCCAAGGGTGCTAGGTTTTGATGCAAGCCTTTTTGAATTGTTTGCATTATCTGTTGCATAATAAAAGATAAAATGGTGACCTTAAGTAGCTTTTGTGCCTTGTAGGGACGGTTATTCTTGTCTGCAAGGATGCTGGGTTTCTATGCAAACCTCTTTGGGCATAAAACGAAATTCTCCTTCCTGTGGGAAGATATAGAGGAGATAAAAGAGTTGGCTCCTTGCTTGGCATCAATGGGCAGTCCATCTTTGGTCATCTTCCTTCGCAAAGGCAGGGGCCTTGATGCTATTCATGGTGCAAAGAACATAGATGATAAGGGGAGGCACAAGTTCCATTTTCAGTCCTTTGTTTCATACAATAATGCCTGCAGGTGTGTATTCAGTACTGGCTCAACCATAATTCACAATTTTCCATCGCCCTTGCAAAAACAGAATATTGTAGGATTGGACACAAAAGGGTTATATGTTCATATTATCAATTAAGCAAATTTTGCTTGACCTTTTCCCACGAAGTAACAAATTCACATATCAATCAGGACAATTATGGCACTATGGAGAAATAGGGCCCTGAGTCTTGAGCAGAAGATGCAAATAGTAGATGAGGAGGAACCAACAGACTCAGGAGACCGCCAAAATGAAGATTCTGGATCCTTTTTGGGAGTGGAAGAGGCTAGCATGACTAAAGTTCATTCAGGAACATTGCCTTTTACTGTGAGTATCTAGATTCGTGAGATGTTCCTCCATTCTAATTATTTTCAACATGTGGTTTTTGGGCTGTTTATAGGAAACTGTTAAAAGTTATATTTGTTTCTTAATAGCATGCTGGTCTACTGATTTAATGGACCATGAAACTTGACACTTATATGTCCGTAGGAAGCAACCATTCTATATAAACCATAAAGTTAAAATTTCTTCTCAGATGCCTTATTCTTGCCTAATCTGACAGGTTGATTCACTCATGGAGTTGTTGGAGGATGCTCTCACAGACAAGAAGATAATGGAGAAATCAGGTTGCCTTAACTACAGAACTACACCTTGGGAAATTTGCAAACCAAAAGTATTCCAGAGACAATGCTGGTACAAATTCAATAGACATGTTTCAGGGTTTGGTGTGGGGGTCACAAGTACTCAGCAAAAGTCAATGATTGATAATGGAAATGGATGGACTATTGAGGAAGTTCTAACCCTTCACGGTGTCCCATTTGGTGACCATTTCCAGGTGTGTCTTATAGATCTGGATCTCTTAAATTCCAACTGCTGACCTTCACTTGGATACTAGTAGAGATCCTGTGGACTCTAGTTTATTTCCTTTTTGCTGCATAACATACAAATTCTTTTTTCTGCAATTTTAAGGTTGGTCCCCTGAGGTTGATACCTCTCAGCATAGAAGAATCAAGATATGTATTTAAGATATTTAAACTAGTTGTCACATGTTATGGTATCTTTGGTTTGAAAGAATGTGACACCCATATTTTATGCCTTTGCAGCTCCAGGTAAGGAAAGAGGTTGAGAATGGGCTCTCTGCATCAGAAGAATGCAACTTCAGAGTGTACATGGGCATCTCATGGCTTAAGAGCACCACATTTCAGGATAGGATTACACAGAACATATTTGAAAAGTTTACTGACCATTTGAAGGAAATAACACATTTGGCAGAGAAGGAAATTCTTGCAAAAAAGAGCCAAAATGCTGGCACCTAACGGATTGAAAGTAATGAATGGGAACTTGGAAGTATCTGCTATGACTGTCGCTGCTGTACAGGTTGCAACAAAAGGCCAAAGAAATGGGCTTGCACCATTGATTTTGCTTGCCTTTTAATTTGAGGATTGGGTACGCTTCAAAGGTTGGTTGGTAATATTTATTTAAAATGGCAGATTCCTTATGAAGGAAGGACATACCTTTTCCGTGGTTAAAGATGCCTATTGAGAATTTTTTATCTGATTTGTTCTTTCATTTGGTCCATTTCTTAAACAGCCACAGATTCAAATGCAATGAGAAACCAATCAGTGGCAATCCAGTACTTTGACCTAATTGGAACAATACTTAATGTTTGGTGAGGTCATTTTTGGTTTTCTGGCAAAGGTCAATAATAAGCTGACCTATTTGGTCCGTTTATTAAACATTCAGAGATTCAAATGCAATGAGAAACCAATCAGCTGCGATCCAGTACTTTGACCCAATTGGAACAATACTTCATTTTTTAGTGAGGCCATTTTTGGTTTTCTGGCAAAGATCAATAATAAGCTGACCAAATAGTTGCTGTTGTAAGCAAATAATTAGTTTATGGCACCCTTTCCCTGTGGTGATAATCACACAACCCAGAAACTGAAAACCTGAAAGGTAAGCACAACTGAGATGCCAAAAGACAAGAACCTCCATATTTTGTAAGCTGTACATATAGAGGCTCGAAATTGTGAATGGAAATTTCTGAACTGCAAAGGGAGCCATTCAGTAATTCAAGATCAATCGGAAATCGTGCATAATCTAGGCGAAGCACTAGAGGAGTCAAGCATCTACAAATTTAGCCTATTGCAAGCAGGGGTTTGGAACCTGCAAGGTTAGCAGACCTCGTGTGTCCTATTTATTGACTTCATTTGGTTGATCAGCTATCATCAAAGAATCATATTCAACAGGCAAATTCAGGGAGCAATGAAATATGCTAACATTTTTTAGGATTATTAATTTATTTAAAGAATTGAACAGGGGATGCTGAGATTATGATTACACTGCATTGTTTACGGATAAGATTATTTGAAAAATAATCAGAAGCATTTGTACATGTGACTTGTCACATTTCTAGGACTCAAGTAGCTGTTGCTGTATGTTAAAGAACACATCAACTGAGCCAAAAATGAGTGGTAGTCATTTTAAAAGAGCAACACAAGCATGCAAATTTTCTGTATCCTCACTCAAATTTGGATGTATACATACAGCACTCAAAAGTTATGTTTGTAAATATTGAAGAGTTGGCAACATAATGTTTAATCTACATAGTTGCAAACAAAAAAATGAATTACTCAGTTTTTATTATTCAAATTTGACTACCATCTAGATACTTACATTTGAACCCTAGTAAAATGTCACAAGAATCATTCCATTCACAACATAAAATTATTAGAAATACGGGGGGCTATGTATTATTAATTATGAAGCACTTGATCTACCATTAACTTTTAAGCATATTATGAACACATGAAGGAATGTGATTGTCAAATTCTATTCTAGTGAAAAATCATTTTGTAAAGTGCTCTGTTGCTATTTTTCCATTTAGACTTATAGTTGACTCTAACGGTGGGTGTGACCCAAAATTTGAAATTCCAAAATATACATATTACAAACTCAATCTAACCTTGAAACAGTCCAAAATAGTTACACAATTAGATATGTTACAGATCCCAAAATTTATCATTGCATGTGGCATTGATCAATGCTTGTGATGCAAACATTGAATTAATGTTAACGCCAAATTCTGATTTGCATTAATTCAGCTATTTTTCAAGCACACAGACATTGTGCTAATCTAGAACTTCAACTGACTGAAAAAAGTCCTTTTGGTAACTTTGCTATCCGTTTATGGTATCAACTTGGCATTGGTAGTTCTGATGTTGGCAGAATTCTTTAATCATTAAATAAGCACAAACATGCCCCACCCAAACAAATTCCCAAATTTATAGAACTTCCTGCCAAACTCTCATCGGGCTCTGGATACGAACAAAATTTCCTGCCAGTGTGGGTTCTGCAACAAAATTTCAATTTAGAACTTTATCTAGTGTGTCGGTTTGAAAGCAACCCATTTGATTGCCACCATCATGTGATCATCAATGTCTGAAATTTGGAGTAAACCAGCACCGAAGTGTCTTAAGGTCAAAAGATCTGTCTGATTGAATTGATCAATTTGTCATTTTCTTTTTCAATTTTCTTATTGGTATTGTTAGATAATTTCCTGCTTTGTGGAGGCCATCAAGCATGTTTTGCACTTAGGGAATCTCAAAATCTGAGGGCCACAAAATGCTTTAACAACATTTTTTCTTCTTCAATTGTGTACATTATAGTCTTAAAACTAGCACTTGCACCTGAAAGAGGTTCAAGGATTACACCGATAGATTTCTCACTAAGATAAATATAGATTTTTTCCTTAAAAAAGTTAGGTATTGTTTGATTTTTGTTTTTTTAAAATTTCACATGATATTTAGGAGGATTTTACTATTAAATGGCAGCTGATTTACCAGCAGCCGAAACTTGTTTTTTGGCAACTCAACAGTGGTTTAAGGTGAGTAAATTTTGTTTTCAGGCATGAGACAGGTTTACCAATCAATTTTGGACTTGCAAGTCCACAAGGAAAGCCTATCGGCTAATTAGAAAAAGGTAAAACTAGCTTTTGATCTCAATTTGCAGTAGTTTATAAATCTTGAATCCATAGAAACCAAAAGGATTCATCTACAGTATTTTGAAGCGCTTTTGGAGTTTCTTAAATGCAAATTCTATGGCATTGGCTTCCTTTAAGCATATTTTAATGGATTCTTGCTACAAATTTAAGCTTGAAGGCATATGAATTAGATTTTTCAGTCTCAATTAATTGCTAAAGTTCATATTTCAGTGTATCTGTTGAGAGTGCTAGAAGATGCCATATTGACCCTGTCATACAATGTCCAACAAGGCTGTCTCAACTTATAAACCTGAACCACCGTAGAGCCTTACTTTTGAAGGACACTGCCAATAGCCTCAAGGGTATGTCTTGATAGATTACATATTGGAGTGCACAAGTATATGCAATATCATATATAAGAGACATAATTTTCATTAGTAAAATAGTAAGGTGATCAACATACGATTATACTGAGAGTGGGGGTGAATTAGTATTGCTAAACTCTTACCAAATTAAACACAAACAATCAATATGCAAGATCTAACAAGTTGCAACACAAGAACACCAAAATTTACGTGGAAACTTGTTGTGACCTTTTCACGCATCACCCCATTTAAAATGGGGACCACCTAATTTTTGCTCCATTCGAGACTTTTGGCTTTGGTTTTTGTGTCGTTTTGCCGTTGTCTCTCTCGATTCTATCTGTCTTTTCGGGGATGTGCCCGTCTGAGTTAAAATTTTGGCTAAGTCTGAGAAATTAGGGTTTGCTTTCTTCATGCCAGTTTGAAGTTGATTTGAGTAAGCAAATTGAAGTCTGAGCTTGACACTATGTTCAGAGCACCTTAAGCTGCTTGCCATCAAATTTTGAGTTGAATTTGACCACTTGCTATTTTTGGCAGTCCGGGCTTCAGGAGCTATTTTTAGATTTTGCATGTGTGCTCTTTCAATGCATGTCTGGAGAATCTTTCTAGGTTTTTTGAGACCTTCGCGATGATATAACATGCAAACTGGGATGATAACTTTCAATAGTCTCAACTTCAGGAGCCAATTTGAGGGTTTGCATGTTGAAATTTTTAATGCATGTTTGAACATTCTTTATGGGTTTTTCAGGAGCTTTGCAGTGATGTAACATGCAAGCTAGGACTTGGACCTTTTAGCAGTGTTGCCTTCAGAGGTTGTTTTTAGGGTTTGCATGCAGGATTTTTCAATGCATGTTAGGGTATTCTTTATGGGTTTTTCTAGAGCTTCTCAACGATGTGACATGCAAGAAGGGTTGATCACTTTTTCAGGAACTTGCTATTTTTAGCAAGTGCTCGCATGCAGACCAATTTGTTGGGTTTTTCTGGGTTTTTTGAGATCTCTCGGGCAGTGCAACATGCAAACTCATTTGGCAAGCGGTTGGTCATTTTTTCAGACACTTACTATTTTTAGCAGAACCACTCCGGCAGCTGCCCAACACTTCAACATCACGAATAGAGCGACATGCAACAGAAACGGGGTCAAACATAGATCTTTTGAGCAACATGCAAGTCAAATTAGGGTTTCCAACTTCGAGACTCAAAATGAGGGGTAAAACGCCAGAATCTCCAAAAACTGAAGTATCCAATTGCGATTAGTATCTTTCAAGGAATCCACTGGTAAAATTTGAAGGCAATCTGAGCACTTACTATTTATAGTAAGTCACCTCCAGAAATAGGCTATAAATAGTAGGTCAACACAAGGTGCTAGTGTGAATGGGTCAGTTAACCCATGAGGATCTTGTGGTGCGAATTTCAAGTCAATCCAAGTTGCAGAAGTGTGAAAAACAAGAAACTTACTAAAAATAGTAAGCAAGGCGAGCAAGGTGTAAATGCCTGAAGAAACTTCTAAGTGTGAAACTGGCAGGAGAGAATGGAAATAACATATGCCAAATGTGCCCAAGGTGAAGTTGGCTAAAGGATGAAAAAATTTCTAAGTGTGTGAAATTCTTGTTGACCACCCCCAAATGTGCCCATGTTAGAGGCTGGCTTGAAAAAAGTTTTCAAGTCATCAAAAAATTCCTGCATCACCCCCTAAATGCGCCCAAGGTAGCCGGAGGCTTGAAAAGTTTCTAAGGCATGATAAATTGGCAGTAGGACACCTCAAATGCACCCTAGCAAGGAGTTGGAATGAAAAAAGTTTCTAAGTAATGGAAATTGGAAGCACAACACCCCATATGCTCCTATCTTGTGAGGGGACTTAGAAAATGTCTAAGTGCTGGAGAAATGAAAAGTTTGGGGGTAGAAATGCGCCCCAAGGTGGAATGAGGACATGGAAAACAATCAAAGTGTTACAAATTGAAAGTTCTTCGCCCTAAATGCGCCCAAAAACAAGTGGAGCATGGAAAAGTTTCTAAGGCAAACAAATTGAAAGTAGAAGGGTGGAAATGCGCCCAAGGTGAAGAGGGAGGTCAAGAATTTTTCTAAGTCTGAGAAACTAGAAGTAGACACTCCTAAATGTGCCCACCTAGTAGAGGAAGCTCAAGAACTTTCTAAGTCATTAAAGTGAAAGCACAGGGGTTGAAATGCGCTAGAGTGAAGGGAGAAGTTGGAAACTGTTGCTAAGTATTCAAAAGTAAAAGTGTAACATCCCAAATGTGCCCTTGAAAGGATGTGACTAGGACATTTATCTGTGTTGCAAAATGAAAGCAGGGACCCCTAAATGCGCCCTTGCAAGATGGAGGTGTTTGAGAATTTCTAAGTGGTTGAAAATAAAGGGGTGAGGTGCTAAATGCGCCTTGGCTTGGATGAGTTGATAAGAAATTTTATATGTGTCAAAAAATGGATGTAGAAGGGGTGAAATGTGCCCAAGTGCAAGGAGGTCGATTTAAATTTTTTCTAAGGCGTTAAAAATGAAAAACCCACTTAGCGAATGCGCCCAAGGTTGGATGGAATAGACATTAGAAATAAATATTTTCAAGGGTAAAAAAAAATTTAAATCAACCCCTTCATGTGCACTCATGAGTAATGAAGTTGTGAAATGTTTTTCTAAGGGGGAATTTTTTTTTAAGACTCTCAGTGTCTTAGTTATTTTTCTAAGTGGATTAAATTTTAAAAATGCTATGCCTTGCAGTATGATTTCAAGATGGATGCTGGGTTCCAGGTTGATAAAATTTTCTAAGGCTTGGATGGATAAAATTTTCTAAGGCATGAAAAAGAAGGCAGAAGGGGTAAATGCGCCTGAGCTCAAGGTGGGTTGAATTTTGTCTAAGTCATGAAAGTAAAAGAAGACTCCTAAGGAAAGAAGATGAGAGCATCAAGATGGTATGCACCCTAGTACACAGATGTTGAAAAATTTATGAAGAAAGCAAGGTTTGCTAGAGAAAATGGTGAATTCTATTTGATCCATAATTCAATCAGACTATGGAGATCAAAACATGGAAATTAGGTAAGTGAAGTGAATTTTTATTATAAGTGTTCTGATGCTCTTCTTTTTATTTGTTTTGCAGGATGAATGTCGGGACCAAGGCATGATGACTTGAAGTGATGGAGCAAGTAATTCAAGACAACGTTACAACTTCAGAAAAAGAAAGGTTACATGTTGAAGTTCCTCCTTGATGTCTCATTTGTGCTCAAACTGTCAAGAAGAGAGGTTGGAAAACAACTAAGTGTTGGAATAACCTACTATGTGCCCAACTCAGGAAGACAGTTGGCAGGGAGGAAATGGTCAAGTCCAAGATAGGAAAATCCTTTAGGGTCAAGATGGAAAAATAATGAAGGCCCAAGCGTTAGAAATCATCCTCAGGCATTTCAGAGTTTAAAAAATGGCAAAGGAAAATCATCATCAAGCAAGAAAAAGAAGTTGCTGTTTCAAAATGAGATTGTGCCTGCCATGCCAGAGGTTGAAGTTGTTTGATCGAGTTTGTAGTCAGAGAAAAGAACAATGCGAACGCGTTTGCAGACAAGAATCTTCTAGAAGATGGTGGACGTTAATTGCTCATTTATTACCCCACTCTTCTTGGTGGCAGTTTTTAGGGTTAGGGCTTATGTGGCTCAATTTGAGCCCTTCATTGTAATTGAATCTGAGCCGTCCATTGGACTGGGCCAACTATAAAAGGGGCATCCCCCCTCATTTGTATCTCATTAGAGTAGAGATTAGAGTAGAGAGACAACTAGGTGATAGGATAACATAGAGCATAGTTTGATGGTATAGCATAGATTGAAGAGGAAGAAAAACTTTCTTATTGAATGTTTTGTAAGAAGTTGTTGTGAACGCTCTCATAATAAAAAGAGTTTTCATTGATGATGATTTCATCTCTTGTTGTGAGCAGCTAGCAATATTTCTTCTTCCTTCTGATTCAAGTAGAATCTTAAAGTAGAATAAATTTCATTTCATGCAAGTAGATGCTAGTAGTGGAATGTGGTATTTGATTCAAGCAAACTTCGTCTATCCATACTACTAGTGTGTTTGCTGATGGTGAATTCGCCTTATGTAGTCAACTGGAACATTGCAGACTTAACTTCGTTTGTAATTCATATGTTGGTATGCGTCGTTGTGACGGTGTCTTCGTGTTGAATTATGATCTAAATACCTTTGACTACTCCTTTGAAAATTGCACCGGTTTTGTGGAAGCTATCCGAAGCGAGGCAAAGCAAAGCTTGGTTGAAGTCTGCAAGAATTGATCGCCATGTCCCACGCCTTAGAGTAGATTAGAGCTTTCTTATCCCTGCAACCATTTTAAATTCAATACTTTCTGGTTACTTTAGGAAACAAGAGCTTTATAGACAAACCTTCCCAGCATTCAAATTCCTTTCTCCATTGTTGAACAATTTTGTAAGTCCCCTTGAAGTACCAGCAAATCACATCGAACTAACTGAGACTATCCACTGCATGAAGGAACCTTGGAGTTGAATGCATGATCTTTCTAGCAATCTTAGCATGTAGGAGATTTTGTTCAAGAGAGGATAGAGTCGCCGTTGGTAACTTTATTCTGTGTTCGTGTGGTCATGAAAAACACATCAACAAAACCCTTGTGGGAGAAAACCATGGAAAAATAATGCTTTTTAATAACTCACTAATTACAATTTTGTAGGCACCAACCTATAGAAGACACCTGTAATGTCTCCTTTTTGGACATACTTAGATTTTTGCCTTAAAATCACAATTTCAAAGTAAGAGATATATTTGATTAAATTACAACTTTTGATAAACTCTAGTTTAACCCTGCGATGATGTTAGCCAATAATTCATAAAATAATGAATTGATCATGTATATTGTTTGCACATCCATTATATATATATATATAGATCTAAAGGAGTAACTAACAATACTGATTTGAAGTTATTATCCCCCCAATGATCAACCCTTGGGAAGATTGGAGATGAAACCTCAATAGGGTGCCCAGAGTCTTTCCTAATTCTAAGCCCAAGGGTGGATAGGCAACCCCCTTGTCTACTTAGCAAGGAATCTCTCCCCCTCTTGTACTTTTGTCTCTTCTTTCCATGATCGTTTATAGAAGCATTACTAATTTATGGTTAGATTGATAATGTAATATGAATTACAACTCCTATTAGATTTTATATGAAATACATGGAATCAATTGTATTTAAAACAAAGACATAAAATAGCATACCACAGTATCAATGATCTTATGTCACTACTATATCTCAATATGCAGATAATTATTAATGTAGATAATCTATTCTAGATGATTTGCTGTAGATATCAGTCTGCCTATATATCTTTAATGATGTTCCATCTGTTCCTAACATTCAAAATATATTGCTTAGTGTAAAAGAATAAAAATCTATTATCTATATTCATATTAAAGAATCATAATTATTTATAAGACTCAGTAATTGTTGCAAGCATATATATATATATATATATATATATATATATATAATTACCTTTGCATGAAAATATATATGTATGGATATAGAACTTACTGCTCAAATATATTCTTGACAATAATTCTTGTAATTTATTCTTCTTTTCCATCTGCTGCTTTGAGATGATTTCTGACTGATCCATATATTGGTTCACATCTCCCAATACATTTCCCAAATTTCCAATTCCTTATTCTATTCCTTCTTGATCCCCTTTTACAAATGATTTGTCCTCCCTTATATATCCTCCTCTTGAGAGAGTCATGCCTCTTCATACGATTATTACCTTGCAAGAGTCATACCCCTCCCTCATTAAGGACTGCTTTTGGAGGCCTCTTTAATTTTTATTATTATTTTCATTGTAATCCTTTTTAATCTTGATCGCCCTCCTACTAGGATCGCTGATTGCATAGTGGCTGGATGATGTGGCATAAGAGACCCTGAACGAAGCTGTATTAATGAAGCCAATGTTTATTTCAAGCGGCATGAAAGCATACTAAGTTGCATTCATCTCATTTGGGGTCCACACTGCAAGGGGACTAAAGAGCCAAGAAGATTGTGATGCTTAATAAACACAGCCAGTCATAAGGCGCCATCAACTTAGAGAAGAGCTCGTAAGAGGAGCCTGAAGTGATGCAGATACTATTACTGAGCTATTCCCTTTTTGCCACTGTCATCCTAAAGCACTTCGAAAAGCCTTTGCTAAAGGAGAGTCAAATTATATTCAGCGAGTGGTGTCGACGAGTTGAGGGAATTAAACATTTCAATATTTGTGGCTGTGAGCTTTAGTGGGAGTTCCTGTATCTATAGTCGATGGCAGTATTGTTCTAAGGGTTGTAGAATTTCAAATACTTTTATCAGTTAATGGACAGCTTGTCAAAGAGTTGTCGCCATAGACATAGCGTAGTATATTTATTCCTTTAGGCAGCGATGCTTATAAGGTACGATTTCTAGAGGGACATGACAACACCAATCCCCTAGACTAGCATCAACTTAGTGAGACTCCAATCTCTTGATACAAGGCACCAACCTCTTGCAAAAAGGAACCTTTGTATTCTTGAAAAACTCCTCTCTTCAAATCTTAATTATGCAACTTCTCTTTACACTCACCCTCTCTTCATACACTTGCTGGTGTTGTATATCTTCTAACACTCACACTTACAACTCTGCTAGACATTCTACACACCACACACTTGCTTCCACTCCGCTTCTTATTCTCCACTTATCTCATACTTCTACTTTCTTCACTCCATACATTTCTTTTTCATTTTATATCCTTATGTCTTTATGAAGAGAGATATCTCTCAAAAGACATAACATTTGATTAACCTTGATCGCTGCCTTTGTGATTTAATTCTAATTCATTCAATCTCT
Source organism: Sequoia sempervirens (assembly GCA_007258455.2). Lineage (NCBI taxonomy): Eukaryota > Viridiplantae > Streptophyta > Pinopsida > Cupressales > Cupressaceae > Sequoia > Sequoia sempervirens. The sequence continues at coordinate 22,194 of VDFB02060669.1, forward strand.
TACTAGTTTTATGAAAGCTAATCATTTCTTTAAACAGATCGCTGCCTTTATAAGATAATCACTACTGCTCAACTCATTAATCGCTGCTCTCCCTTTTACACATGATCGCTGCTCTTTATGGCTATTTTTGTTGTCTTCTAAATTCTTTGCATCCCTCTTAATTATTCATATATTATTCTTGGGTGATCTAAAACATATATTTCTACAATTTTCTTTAAACTTATGCCAATGGTCACCCAACATGTGTGGTCGGCCCAAAACAAATAATAAGATAATGTTAATTTGCATATAACAAAGGGAGTTGACCAACAATAAGTAATGGTAATGTTAATAAGTTTGATGTAATGGAGAGATCGATTACTAGCCTTTGCCCCTTTTTATAATTTCCTTCAAAATATTCTTTTGATATCAATGACAATTAATCTAACAATCTCCCCCTTTGCCATTGATGGCAACCTCATATAGGTAATTTTTAAAACACACTACTCCCCTTGTCTTTGTACTTCTCTCCCTTTGACATCAATAGCAAAGGAGTCCATGGAGCTATGAGATCATACAATGATAAGCTCCCCCTAAGGAGTACCATCCCCTTAATGACAAACTGAAGGTGATACCACTCCCAATTTTTGTCTTAAAAACTCAAAAGTCTCTTTTGGAATAGGCTTAGTAAAATATCCACAATCTGATCATGAGTGTCAACATACTCAAGTTTTACTTGTTCATTTGCTACTTGCTCCCTCAAGAAGTGATATTTTATAGGAATATATTTTGTTTTTGAGTGCATCACTAGATTCTTTGAGATATTGATAGCACTGATATTATCACAAAATATGGTTATTGGATGATTGTATTCTACTTTGATATCTTTCAAAGTTTGTCTCATCCAAAGAACTTGAGTGTAATAGGAAACTAATGCTATATACTTAGTCTTTGCAATTGATAGGGAGACTAATGCTTGTTTCTTAACCATGAGACAAGACGACTTCCAAGAAAGAATGCACCACCATTTGTGCTTTTCCTATCATTGATATTGCATGCTCAGTCTACATCTATATATGTTGTTAAGGTGAAGTCATGACCTCTTAGATACCATAGCCCAAAATCTAATGTGCCTTTTAAATAGTTGAATATTCTCTTGACTGCTTGCACATGAGTTTCTTTGGTTGCAACCTGGAACTTGGCAACCATAACTATTTCTTGCATAATATCAAGTCTTGATGTTGTCACATAAAGTAAACTTCCAATCATTGATCTATAAAGAGATTGATTTGCATCAAGAGACTCATCATCTTTACTTAGCTTTCATCCTATAATCATGGGGGCACTAATTAACTTTTTTAGCATCTCTTTAATATATTTAGTCTGGGATATAAATATCACTTTGTTTGACTAAAAAATATGTAATCCCAAGAAGTACAACTCTCCAAGCATTGGCATTTCAAACTCTTTCTACATATCTTGAGAAAATCCTTGACACATCTTAACATTGCTACCTCCAAAAATGATGTCATCTACATATACCACAATAATTAATTGATGTTTTCCTTCAATTTTGAAATACAAATTATTATCAACAATGCCGCTTTTAAAACCTTGCTCTTGTAAGTATTTATCCAATATGGAGTACAAAGCCCTAGGAACTTGTTTCAAACCATAAAGAGTTTTCTTGAGTTTCTATACAAATTCTCTATTTTCTGACAAGATGAATCCTTTAGGTTTCTCCATATACACTTCCTCTTCTAACTGCCCATTCAAAAATGTCTATTCAACATCCATCTGGTAGACTTTGAAATCCTTGTAACAGATGAATGCTAGGAACATTCTTATAGCTTCTAAATGTGCAACATGAGCAAACATTTGTTCAAAATCTCTCTTCTACTTGAGCATACCCCTTGTATACCAGCCTTGCTTTATTCCTTACTAATTGGCCATCCTCATTCAACTTGTTTCTGAAAACCTATTTTGAGCCAATTTTTTATTTTATTTTCGAGTTTTCAGACCAGTTCCCGAGTCTCATTCTTTTCAATTTGATTCAACTCTTCTTTCATGGATTTTATCCAAAATTTGTCTTCACTCACTTCCATAATGTTCTTAGGCTCAATCTTAGACAAAAACTTAGATAGGTTTTCAAGATATGGTGGGTTGGCTAATCTTCTTCTTGTCTGAATTTTGTGTTTTTATCTCTTAGACTTAAATCTCAGGACTATTCTTCTCAACAAATCTGGATGATGTTTTGGGTTGTGCCTTAAAAGGTGTCCTAGATGGAGTTTTTGTGCTTTTTTGCTCAATATTTTCCAACACTTCCTCTACTTCCTCTACTTCCTCTTTGCAACTTTCTTCCTCTTGGTAATCTATTTTTGGTGCCTTTATTTTGTAGTATCTTTCCTCATCTACCCTTACATTTCCACTTTCAACCATTATCTGCAATCTTTTGTTGTAGCACCTGTACGCTTTGCTTTTTAAGGAGTACCCAAGAAATATTCCTTCATTGAATCTCAAATCAAACTTACCAAGATATTCTTCTTCTCTCATTATATAGCATCTACTACTAGACACTCTAAAATATTTTACTATCATGTGTCTTCCTTTCCATAAATCATATGGGGTTTTATCATGATTTACTCTAATTTGACCTTGATTCAAAATGTATATTGTTGTGAGCACTGCTTCCTTCCAGAATGAGTGATAATTTGGAATTATTTAGAATTGTTCTTGACATTTATTGTATTATTCTGGTTTTCCTTTCTACAACACCATTTTGCTACGAAGTTCTAGCAATTGAGTAGTGCCTCCTTATTCCTTGTTCACAAAACTCTATGAACACATTTGAGGTGAACTCACCACCTCGATCATACCTTAGAAATTTGACTTTGAATCTCGTTTCATTCTCTACTAAGGCTTTAAATGCCTTAAATTTTTCAAAATCTTTTGATTTTTCTTTCAAAAAGGCTACCCAATTCATTCTAGAAAAATCATAAATTAATAACATGAAATAATACTAACCTTGCATACTCTTTGTTTGTGTTGGTCCACAAAGATCTATGTGTACAAGGTCAAATGATTTAGATGTAGAATATGTTACACTATGTTGTCATTAGTGTTGTCATTAATGTCAACCTCTAGTGTGGTTATGATGAGAAGTTGTTTGTGGTGTTAAGTAGGTGTTGCAGATGCAACAGGGTCACTTGGTTTCCAAGTGCTTTTGAGAAAATTTGCATAAAGAATGTACAAAGTGATAGGGATGTGCTCTATATTGTGCTTCACATTTCTTTATTCTTGAAGGTGTGCTTGTGCAGTTTGGATGTGATCATTAGTAGTTTTCAAAGGTGTTATATCTAGAGTTTCAAGTTTTGGATCGTGTGGTAGTAAAATATATGTTTGATAGTGTCTAGCTTGTGAAGAGGGTTATTTGGGAGAAATGGAATTGCTCCACATTTCTCTATTTTGAAGTTTCTTGTCTTGCGAATTTGGGAATGTGCTAATAAGTTTCCTGTACCTACCTTCCCTTGGATTGTTTAGTGTTTAGTTGTTCCACAAGCTTGGTTCATAAGTTGTATCTTGGTGGGAGTGTGACTGGTTGCATAGGATGATAGCATGTTCAGTTTCATGTGTTTGCGCCAGTGATTTTGAATATTCTCTTGATGATGGAATATTCCAAGATGTTGTGTGATGTTGCTTCGTGGCCTACAAAATGTTTCCGGACCATGTGGAGTGTGAAGTTCGTTGTTTGATAGTGTTAATGTTGGTTTAGCTAATCTGAAATGTTAGTGTTGTTTGTGGATGTGCTTCATGGTTTGTGGAAGCCTAGTGTAGCATGTTGATGTAGATTTGGGTCCTGGTTAACCCTTGGTGTGGTTTTCCTTTAGTTCTTTCCACCGTGAAAGTGTTTGTTGCCGACCTATTTGGTGGTTGCACAATTGAGGTGCATACGTTTCATTGAAGCTGGCTAAGAGAAAGTTATTCATGGTTGCAGAGAATATATATGCAAGGTCAAGTGTTGGAGAAGTGTGTAATGTGAACTATGGTGTGAAATGATGTATGTGTGATAGTGTGTTGTGATATGATTGTGAGCATGAACACCTAAGACTATTGGAAGCAGTGAGCATAAGGTGTCTACATTTCAGTGTGCCTAAAGTCATTAGAGGCAGTGAGTTGAAGGTTGCAGATGGTGAAGAGTCATCATGGTGATTTCTCTAGTTGCTTTGAGGTAGTGAACCTCCTTGTAACCATTTCTTTGTAATCTCCTTAATCCAGGTAGTGAGCCATTGGTAGCGAGCCTTTCTCTTTTGTATAGTGAGTACTTTGGGTAATGAGCCCTTGGTAGTGAGCCTCTTGTAATCAGTGTTGTTTTCATACTATAGTGAGCTAATCCTCACCATAGTTTTCCCCTTATTGGGTTTTCCATATAAAATCTGTTGTTCTATTGTGTATGATTGTGAATGTGTTGATGTTTTATTTGTTTACATTCATGCTAATGCTTAATAAGGGTTTGGAGGTTAATGAGAGTTTCAAGGTTTTAATGCACAATTGATTCTGCCCCCCTCTCAATTGTCCTGTGTCTAACCAAATATTCTTTCATTTTGAAACTTACTCAAATGTTTGCTTTCCATGCTGGAATGGTTTGCAAATGATGTTAGAAGGCTTGTAGATTTTAGGCATGCCTCTTACTGCCTGCTTTTTGCTGATATTTACAAGGTTGTTAAAATTCATGTGCCCCACCCTCCTGTTCCATAGCCAACTTTCATCTTCTTGACCATCGTGATTGGAAAGCCAAGTGCATATCCTCTCCCCCTGCGTCTTTTGACGATCTTGGGTGACAAGAAACACTTTGGGATTTTTGCATTTTTTTGTGGTCGCCCTCTTTTTAGATAAGGGCTTTCCTATGAGACACATCCCGTAATGGAGAACTCATAAGTGACCCTAAAAACACATTTATCAGTGGGTTATATAAAGTTTGTGAAATTGAAAGAAAGTAGCTTAAATCTGGGTGGGAATTCCATGACGTGCCTCTACCCTCATATGACCATAATGGGTTGTAGAAGGCGGCTAGAGCTTTAAGCAGCTTATGTATGATGCATGTGTCCAATGTTTGTGGTTGTCATTAAAGTCCTTTTTTTTTAGAAGCCCATCCTTGTTTTCTAAAATGTTCTTCAAAGTAGTGCATGGGAATAACATCATTACCAAAAGTTACTTATCATGTCAGATTTATAGTTGAGGCATAAGGCTCAAGAGTTAATCCTCTTTGGCTTGGAGTATTTTCCTTGATATACCTATTTGTTCCCTCTATAGATTCAAAATTTAAAATCACTCCTTTAGGGGTGAGGTAAGCCTACAGAGAAGAGTGTACCTTTATTCCTTAGGATGTATTAACTAATAATCTTTAGGCTATATCATTGGATCTCAAATTATTTGTTGTATGCATCACTTGCCATCAAAACAAATCACCAAAACATTAGATCAAACCTAGTCAAACTTACAAAATATTTCGAAAACAACCACAAAACTGAGCACTGCTAAAACAAAGTCGCTATTGTCAAGTTTTGTTGCTATTGTCTGAAAAAATTACCATAGGCGATTTAGAATCTGCTCACTTTTGTTCATTTAGCCGCTATTTCTATCACTGGTTTATGATAGTCACTATCAAAACAAAGTCGATTCTGAAAAAAAATTCTGCAATTGTCTTGAAACATAACCACTATTGTTCTAAAATCCTACCGCTATTGTCCTAAAATCTTTCCGCTATCGTCCTACTTGTAGGCTTGCCCCAAATTTTTCAAAACAACTGATTTTCAAACATTGGTCTAAAAACTCCATTCAGTTATCAGAGAACATCATTGGACTTGTTAGTCAAAATATAGCATCACCATCCTTCACTTGGTTTACATAGGGTTTGTAACTACCATTTTTTGACACAAACATTTACACCATAGCTTATCAACATCCTTCAACATCACCAAAATCAACAACCAAACATCAACCTAGTCTTGGACACGTATTGAACCCAAGAAATCAAACCATTATCTTGCTAGTGTTTTTAGAGCAACCTTTACTTGCAACCTCATAGCTAGTTCAAGTAAAGAAAGCACCATATCCTCTAAGACATAGCAAAACATCGATTTGAGTCTTGTTAACTATTATGTTCTAAACTAGCATAAAATCAAACATCAAACATCATAGCTTCATTTATCCAACAACAACCAAAATCAGCTCATCTCCTTATCATAGGGTTGAGTAGAAAAATCTTACCATCCAACACCAAGCTTGATCATCCACATATCACAACACCAACCCATAGAAAACAACCAGCAAACTTTGTCCAAAAGGTATACACACATCCCCTTTGTACATCATTTTATCAAACCAAATCTCAACTCAACACACAATCCCATTTTCATAACTATTCATCTCAAACTCACCAAGGTCTTTTGAGCTCGTTTATGACAACCACAAGATCACAACACACACCCATCTACTCTTGAAGTTAGTGAAGGCATGTCAATGCCAATCTATTACCCAAATCTAGTTCCACTTTATACACCTATGGGATCATCATACCCTATGAATTTCAATGATATATCAACAATGGATTCCCATAATCAAGGTTTAGGAGTATCTTGTCACATGGAAGGTTTCAATCAAGGTCAAAACATACAATTATATGATCAAAGTATGAATCTTCCTCAATCCAACATCATATTGCCAAATCAATACATCCCAAACACAAACATGTCAAATCCTCACATAGTGAATTACGAGATGGATTCATTCAAACTTCAACAAAGTCAAATGCCACATCAAAATACAATCCATCAACAATATCAAACTCCAGATCAATAATATCTACATCAAAGTCATCGAAACATGGATTCGTATCATTAAAAAAATGTTCAACATTGAGACATTACACATCAACCACATCAACAACCATCACAAAAACAACAATTGTTGCCATACCATAACACCACTGAATGTGAATATACTCCTTTAGGGAAGCCAATTGAGATGGTTTTAAACACATTAGTCCATGCTAAATTAATCACACTTCCAAAATCATTACGCAATTACGAACCTTGATTCAAAACTACAGTGTACAATGACAAGGCTTATTGTGAATATCATAGAGAAAAAGATCATGATGCATCAAAATGTATTAAACTCAAAAATCTCATACAAGATCTTATTGATCAAGGAGAAATAACTGTTGAAGACAATATCCAAGGTTCAACCATTGACGATAACATTGAAAATATCTCAACCTCAAATGTTGAAGACAATGATCAAGATCCATCCACCAACAATCACATTGAAGAGGTATTTACCTCATATAATGGGCTAGAAAACATAGATACTTTTTCAAAGCATGATCAAGATAATCCATCAATGTCCAATAATGATCTATTTTGAAAAATCTTAACATCATTTGATCTCATGGTTGAAAACCTTGACAAGATCTCTACCTCAATCGTTGAAGACAACACCCAAGATCCATCTACCAATGATCATGTTGACAATGTCTCTACATCATCTTAGGAGCAAGATGACATATCTAAAGAATTTATCTCCAAGCATGATCAAAATCCTTCACCAAAGTCTAGCAATGGTCCTTTCTAAGACATATTGACATCATTTGACCTCATGGTTGTTGATATTGAAGAAATCCTTAATTCAACATTGATCCAAATTCACTTGAAGATCAAGGGGTTCTTAAATCAATACCCATGCCTAAGGAAGACATTCAAGAAACCTTTGCAAGTAATCCATCCTTCGAAGTTGACCCATGTCAAGAACTTGATCCAAAGAATATCAAAAGCAGTTTTGAAATTAGTCAAGATCAAGGATCTAGGTCTTCTCAAGATCTAACAGGTCTATTCCAATCTAATATTGAAGATGGCTCCGATAAAATCCAAGATCAAAGATCCACATCTCCAAGATACTACAATGATTTAATAAGCATCTTCCAAACCATACAAGCCTTTGCAAACAATGAGCATATCCATATGTCACCCACTCCTACATCTACCCATGAGATGCTTACTCCTAAAGGACATGTAGATGATCTTCATCTAAAACAAGAGTCTCATACTCTTGATATCATTACCAAGGAACAATAGTCTCTTACTCTCAACTTCATTAATAATGAACAAGAGTCTCCTACTCTTAACATCTTTACACATGATCAAGGCATAGCAAAATCCATAGACATATCAAAAATTGATCATGAAGAAGACTTCTATATGAATTATGAATCATAAACATCCTTTGAAGAACAAGCAAAAATGGATCATGAAGAAGATTTCTACATGGATTGTGAATTAAAAACATCCTTTGAAGATCAACTCGAAGATATCAATCAAGAAGTTATCCCACATATTGAGGGTCCTATCACTTATAAAATTGGATCACTTACCTTTTTTAGAGCAAGTTATCTTACTAATGAAGACGCTATCACCTTTGAAGACCCACACCAGAGCAAAGAAGGATTAGCACCTTGTTTCCAAGACAAAAAAATCCTATTGCAAACAAAATCTATCAAAGAATGTAGTATAAGGGAAAAGGATTAGGCCTACATGAACATGGTATCCTAGAACTAGTGCAGATTATCAACAATCCTAAGCATCGACGTCTTGGTTATTCAACAATTAAGGAATCTTAACATGTCAGTGTTCACCTCTATAATATCAGGGGAAAATTTATCTAATGCAAACACCAACGTGGGGAGCATAAAGGGTCCTTATGATGAAACCGCTACCAATGCTACAACATCCGTATCATGAATCATCATCCACACATTTTTTCACCCTCTAATTGGGACCAACAAGGGAAAAAGCTATATCAAAGAAAAGAGGAAATCATTGAAGCAAAATAATCAGTAGAAAAAAATGGACAAAGCAAATACAAATGGATACCAAAGAAAAAGCAAGAAAATCATCCCTATCAAACTCCATTAGTAAAAGAAAATATGGGACAAAATAAAAAACGGAAGTTCATCCATAAAAAATGTCTAGAAATATAGAAGAAAGCTTCAAGAGTGACCTACAGGGTATATCAAGAAGTTGGTCCCAACCAAATCTCCATATCCACCCATCATTGCTCATCATCCCAAGTTTGGAAAGTCAAAAATTCCAAATTGTCGACCAATCCATCTGCATCTCATTCTCTCAACGCATTTCACCATCCGCTTCGACATCCATGATATCCAAATCTCACATTGACTGTGTCTTGGTAGCAACTTTTTATCATAAGGATTCTAAGGGCACCCTATCACGATATGCACATCTAGGTAAGGTTAACTCCAGTATCAACAAAGAAGATAAGAATTATCAAGGGTTACATTCAACAACCTGTATCTTAGCAAAACAACTCCTCCAAGTAGGATATTGTTGGCACATTATGATAGCAATAACAACTATATTAGCACCAACAACATCTACATCAACACCACCAGGTGGTTCAACATGAGCATAAAATGTTTCAAAAAATAAAAAAAAATCATCACCATGATGAAAACTTGGTAAATAGGTGTCTTGTGTGACATCAATATATATATATATATATAATAATCAAGAAAATAGTCAAGAGAAAAATCGTCCTCTAGTGAAAACCGCTATGGTGGCACTTTGGACAAGTACCATGATGAAAACCTAGCAAACAAGCATCATGTGTAGAATTGAACATCTACGTGTTCTATTTCAGGTGGAAGCATCTCAGCCTATCCATAATAAAATCCAACATTCCATCCATCATCCATCCATCTTATCCATAATAAATCCATGAACCACTCATCCAACCCATTTTTCATCCAAATCCAACTTATCTTGATCTTGGCAAAGGTTTGGTGTACACTCCACCCTTGCTTATAGTAAAAATATTGACATGGGTAACTATCATTGATCCTATCCTATCCATAATTATCTGAGCTATGAAGGCATTGTCCAAAGGGGAATACTCTATTCGAACATGTTATTCTATCAGAAGATAATCCTTGAAATCCTTTACATATCCATTCATTTATCTATGTATCCACCCATTGCATTCCCTACATTGCTAGACATTGGGGGACAAGTACTTACATCTTGCTTCAAAATAAATCTTGATCTATGTCTTCTAGTTCACATTATGATCTAGGCATCATCCTAACACTTCAAACAATCCATATCAGTTGCATCTTGCTGATGCTTCAACGTGGTATCAAAACATTTAACAATCTTGTTCCTAGCCTGGCTACAAATCTCGATCAATTGTTATCTGATCAATCAATCATCATCTTGGGATGTATCCTTCCCAATCCTTGTGTTGTTCCAATCTTTACAACACTATCCTTACATTGTTGTGTATCCTCAATAATGTTGTCATTATAGACAATTACTTAATTGAAGATCAATCAATTTTGGCCTGGCTATCAACAAGATCTCAAAAGACTATTGATATCCCTACATACTGATATCTCTTTATCATTCATCCATATGATCATTATCACAGAAAATCCAAAAAATAGTTGAAAACCATCAAAATCCAAAACAAAGTTGCTATAAAAAAATGTGCACCCAACCATGGCTCGATAACTAAGCAAGTGTTGAACCTTGCTGCACCATCTCTATCCACCACCCATTTTATCTACCTATCCCTAATAAAACATAATCCTATTCCGAACTAAGGGAAACCTCCTGAACTTGGTAGTGGATTGGATCCTTGTTAATCCCATCACTCACAGAAAACTATCAAAATCAAAAACATCTAGAAAAACACAAAATACCAAAAATATTGTAGTTCGTCTCTAAACAAGCCACATTGAGTCAATACAGTCGAATTATGTTGTCTCTAAGATTGCATGTAGGAAAGTCCATCATCGGTGAGCCCTCAAAGCACTAGGTTAGTCCCTTTAGGTGTCCCTTTTGGTCTTTAAACTTGGTCGAAAATCCAAACAAAAACATTCAAATGTTTGATCAAAATCCAAAAATATTTGTAAAGAGTTAGAAAACTCCAAAACAATGTCACTCAATACAGTCGAACTACGTTGCCTCTAAGCTTGCACTTAGGCAAGGCCGTCATTGATGAGCCCCTGAGGAACTAGGTCAGTCCCTTTAGGTGTCCCCCTTGGTCTTTAAACTAGGTCAAAAATTCAAAAACATTTGTAAAAAGTCAAAAAATCCAAAAATAGTGTCACTCAATACAGTGAACTATGATGTCTTTGTGTTCATTATGTAGGCAAGGCCATCATCGATGAGCCCCCGAGGCACTATGTCAATCCCTTTAGGTCCCCTTATTTGTCTCTAAATCTCTAAAAAAAAAAGCCTTAAATATTCTCAAAAAGCACAAAAACATTCCAAAAATCTCAAAAAATCCTATTTCCGTTATCACCTATCTGCAATAACTCTCCATCCATAATAGACAATCATCACCCTCACCCTTTGACAAAACAAACAACAAGAAAATAAAACATCGAAATCCAAAACTTCCAAGCAAAGAAACAAAATGAATGGATCATCATCAGACTAAAACAATCCATAAGTGTTAACTACCCTACCTTTTGAAAGTCATCATCAACATCCCAACGTGTGTCTTAACGGATAAATCTTTCCTACAATAGAAAACATTGATGGATAACATCATGAAACATCAAAACATGTATGGCAAGTGATACAACATTATTTATCTTTTATGATATCTTTTTTATTTATCTTATTGTCACATTCCCAGGATCTCTTGAGGATGTCCATAAGGATTTAGAGAGGAAGGAATAGGGCATTGATCACGGATTTTCTGTCTGCTCTATTTGTTGGATGTTTTGCAATACTACCACGAAGAATACTTGCTTTGTTTTGTGTGTGGAAGTCGTTATGGGGAAATTCACATAGTGGTTGCATGTTAGGTACAAAATACCTCTATGTGAAACTGGTCTGACATGTTTTGAAACTTCTCACCCATACACGCTAACAAGGTTTTTGGATGTCTGGTATGAGCAAGAATACTACTTGTTTGCGTAGTCAAAGTCCACGCAATAGATACAAAGCCTCCTTGGGTTATTAATACCCTAGTGCATCGTATCTATTTGCTACATTAATGATTTCTAAACATTACTTAGTCTCCATGAAGCAAAAGAAAATTCATCAAATCATATCATCAATTTCATTCAATTTCTTCTACCCTCTAATCCTTCTAACATTTTCTTCTAGTCAACATTTCTTTTGTCAGTCATTGCACTTAAACGCATCACATTAGCTTGTCAAAAAAATTGGCTCATTATCTAAAAATTTCACCAAATTTCTCGAGGGGGCACCATGCTATCCCACTGTCATCGGGGCATACTAAGGCAACTCCTGAGTAGGAATTTTTGAATTGTTTTTGACACAACGCTCAAAATCGCATTATATCAAAGAGGGGAAAAACATAGATACCTAAAATTGTCCTAGCCTATGAACTAGCATTTTAACACTAATATTTGTCTTTTCCTAATGATTAACTAATGTTCAATTATTTAATTATTGTCTAAAATCATATTTCCATTATTAATTAAATGACTTTATGTTATTTAATTTTTTTTTTTTTATTCAAGGGGTAAACACTTTTGAACCAGAGCTATGAACTGAAATACAACCATTCAACAATACTACCCCAACGGGGTTTGAACCTTGGTGGCAAGAACAACAATGCCACCATTAAACTGACACACCATGCCAATACCGACATGTTATTTAATTAATTCATTTCAATTAATCTTCTTGATTAAATAAATAAATCCTATTTATTTAATAATATCTTTAAATATTCCTTCTGATTAATTAAATAAACACTAATTATTTAATTATGTCACTAACATATACCTTATTCATCTAAGTTAATTAAATTATTATCATTAATTATTTAATTTTAAAGCTACTTTCCCTTTTCCAAATTTGAATAATTAAATCAATTATCCAATTTCCCCAAAATCACTCAACATGATCAAATAAATAAATACAACTTTTATTTATTGAAGTCAAATATAACTTGCACGTTCCTTTCAAATAAATAATTATTAAATTGATTAATACATCCTCACATATCTTGATTGAATAAATCATGACCACAGATTTCTCAATCTATTTCCCAGTTCCACTGATTATGCTAATCCCACTAAACACTCAACTCGACTTCTTCAATCCCACTAAACACTCAACCTGATTTCTTCAATCCCATGAATCATTCAATCTAATCCCATTGATTTTTCAATTAAAATCCTTAATTGGATCAATCAGAGGAGTTAATTGATTGATCTATTTCCTCTCAACGGTTCTCAACCACTGATCCTGATCATTCATTGTTGAAACCTGACCGTTCATCTAAAAACTGATAATCTATAAAACAACCTTCTTCCTTCTAAAAGATGATTGGATAATCTGGAGAATTTGTGGAGAGGTCATGTCAAATTGACTATTGAAGCACATTGAGAAAATACTTGCATTCGTGATCACCATTACTACTACCTTTGAAGCTTTTGTGAAAAACGGAGGCTTCGTATTGATCCAACAATCCAACATCCATTGTCAACATGTCCCGAAGTGGAGGAAACCCTTTCATGTTTTTTCTTGTAGGAGCCAACGATGGTGGTGGTCTGGGCGGAGGAGGCTCTTCACTTGTGTTGTTTGTGCCAGTAGATAGAAACCCCTGCACGACGAAGGAGAAGGGCGTCCCCTGCGCGCGTTCTGGTGGGGGGCGAACTAAGGGTAACGACCCTATGGCGAAGGAAAAGAGGTTGGCTGTGTTCTAACATGGGAGGCTGTGAACTAGAGGGTTTATCCCAGTTGCCAATGCCATCTCAGTGAAGCTAAAGGATGAGACAATAGAAGAAATAGATGACAATGTTTCTGAGCTCTCTACTTGTGGGGTGATTTGTAGGTTTAGGGGTTTCTGGCCCAGCCTCCCTCAGCTGCATTCTTGGATCTCCAGTGAATGGGAGCCTCTAATTTCTGGTAAAGTTCATATTTTCCCCATGGCTAAGGGGTTTTTTGTTGCTAAGTTTGACAATGCTCAAGATAGAAATATAGTTTCATGTGACAATTTTTTTAGTTGGGAGGACAAATATTTGTTGATGATTAAGCCTTGGCATTCAGATTTTAACCATGCTTTTGAAACTTTCAACAAGATCCCGATTTGGGTGTGTTTGCCTAATCTTCCGCTCCACCTTTGGACTAACCCCCTTTTGGATGAAGTGGGTGATGCCCTTGGTGATTTTTTGTTGGTGGATGATGAATCTTCTACCATTTTTCATTCCACCTTTTCTCGCATACTGGTTGAAATAGATGTCTCAAAAGGGTTGCCTACTGAGGTTTTACTTAAGTCCTCTACGGCTTCTTGGATCCAAGCTTTGGACTATGAAGGGATTCCCTTTTGATGTAGAAGATGTTTTAAAACAGGTCATGTTGCCGCATAATGCGGATTCGAGAAAAAAGCTATGATGACCACATGGTGGAAATGAGCTTCTCAACAACATTATACAGTTGAGAAGAAATTTGATCAACACAAGAGTTTTTCTGAGGTTGTTGTTTCAGATTCTCAGGGTCTTGGGGCATCCCCTCCGGATGTCCCAAATGGTGGGTTTGCGGAGGCTTCCCCTATTGAGCAAGGGATTGGATCTCAGGCTTCCATTTCTGGTGCTAGTGTCACAGTGGTCAGTTCTGGTGGCTCTTCAGATAAGGCTATGCTTGCACGAAGGAATAATGATGAAAACTCTGAGACGAAGGCTGCAGGCTTTCATCTTTAGGAAAATTGTGGGTTGGCTTGGCATGATAAGGTAGCGCGTGTGGAAGAAGGTAGGATTACTGTTAAGGGTAAGAAAAAATCTTCTAGGCCTTCTTTTGACATGACTCTCCATTCCCACAAGAGTAGTTCTAAATTTAAATCTTGATGGGTCTTGTTTGGGGGCTAGTTTTTGGCTAGCTGTAGGCTATCCTTTCTGCAGCCTTGTTGTTGATTGTAAAGGGTTTCGGGTCCCTTCAAAACCTATTTTTACCTGAATAAAAAACAATCCAACATCCATTATCAATACAAATACACTTCGACATGGGATGGTAAAATTTTAGTCTTTGAATCCGTTTATATTCTCATTTATGCTAACATTGCTTGTTGAATTCATTGCTTTACAATCACATTTCATGAGTAGGTTGGGATTTATCTTGTTTTGATTTCAATTGATTTGTTTTCATTATTGTAATTCCATTGATCCAATTCCCTCTTACACACTAACAAATGTTGAAATCTAGGGGTTCTTTTAAGTATTCTAGATGAGTCCTCAAGAAGGTGTTTTACAAAGTAGACATTGATATTACAAACATGAGCCCCATGGGATGGACCTTTGAACCAAGTTAAGATTGAAAGTGAATGTTACCTTGGTATATAGGTATGAATAGTAAGTTTGTTACGAATTTAATGGTTGAGATAATAGGTGCCATGTAATTATATATTATAGGAATCCTACTAGGTTATATGTTGCCTTGTTACTAGCATTTCGAGAGTAGAAAATTAGGTAGGTGCCAATTGTTTTACCCCTAGCTTTGATAAGCTGTAACAAAAAAAGGATTAGTTTATGGTTGTTGTCTTGGTGACCTAGGTTTTTCTTCTATTTTGTTTTGAGGGTTTTGTTCAAAACCTCCATCCTCAAGCATATTGATTCATTGGACTGCCTATAAAGTCTACAAGTGTTGCATCCTCTATTCTCTGAGTGTTGTCACCTTGAGATGACTTTTCTTATGATGGGGATTAAATGGCCCTATTTGTTCATTCCTCTATACAAAAATTATGACACTTGGTGTGCTATGAACCATTTATCTTGGATTTTTGTAGATTAATTTCTAGGTTTCCCACCTTATTATCTAATTGGGTGCCATGTCTATAATTTGTGATAGGATAATCATGTCATTGGGTTTCATATTAAACAAGCACTCAAAATTATTTGTCTTGATTTTGATTTGGCTAGAGGATAGTACCTTGACTCCAATCCAAGTTGTTGAAATTCATGAAGTTAGAAAATCCTTGTATTCTAATGCTTGAATTGGAATCTTCATAATTATATTGATAAAAAAATTGTGTCATAGAATATGGTGAAAGATAATTATCAAACAAGGGGGTGTAAGGTTCGTTAGAGGGGACTTACTCTTGAACCTTATATGATTCTAACATATTAAGGGGGCACAAAAAATCACAACAAAATAATAGAATGGGCATGAAAAGAGAAAAATAGAGGCAAAAAGAAAGTAGTGAAAAATAAAAACTAGCTCACCCAAAAGGATGTGTTATTCATGTTAGGTTCACCAAAATATATTGTGCTCATAATTGATCCAAGAACAAGGTGAACAAGTCAAACATTGGATATTAGTGCATTTAATTGCACCATTGCTAAAGGTTCTTGGTTAGTTACTCCTACTCTTGTGGCAAAATCCATTCAAACAAGGGTGGAAATGACAAGTTGTTTTGTTCGTAGGGAAATAAAATTTTATGGGTGACAATTGTTTTGTGATCTATTTGTGTGTGGTGCTGATGGTTGAATACATTTTTGGGATTAACTAGATGGAGTTGAGAGATTAACTATTGCAATAAGTTCAAGTTGGTGTTTTCAATTTCTCTTATGATTTTGATGTCGCATCTAGTTTCTCCATGAGAGTTGACCCTAAATATAAAATATTCTTGTGAGATGGGCCCCTTGTTGTGTTTTGTTCAATTTATTGCAATATTTGTGTTTGCTCCTAAACTTTTTCTCCAACTAGGTTTTCCTTGATCTCATGTATGATTGTCTTGATCTAATATTCTCTCATTCTAGGGTACATTAAGTGCAAACATTGAATGAGGAAGAAGGATGGTGTTTCTTCATTGCATGTCTTGTGTTGGGATCGAGGGGTTTCCTTCTCTTTTTTATGTTTTCACAGTTTTATGAGATCTCTATATGCAACTAGCCTAGATGAACACAAAAATAAAACTAGTATACTCCTTTTGTTTTTCCAAATTTAAAGATTATGTAATTACTATTTATTTGAAATAACATTTTAAATGGATACAAATATGAATTTTTCTAAGATGTAGTTATCTACCTTTGTCTTTCAAATTTATAGGATAATATAATCTATAGTGAAAATAAAAACAATTAATATAAGATATAACAAAGATAGGGAAATGTAAGTTGACGTCTAAATATAGAAAATAAAAAAATTCTAAACTATCCAAGAAGAGAATGAATTTACTTCCTCAAGGGCAAGAGAAATTTCTACTTACTAAATCTACAATGACTTCTCAAAGTAAAGAAATTGTGAAAAATATGCTTGGTGGTGGTAAGTTTGCATCCTTAGGGATATAACTTTGTGTCCTTCTCTATAGAAGTTGGGACCTCCACTTGATGACCAAAAAAACCATGGATACTGATGGAAATTGGGAGTTGTATGCAAGAAGCTTGGAAAAACATAATAAAAAGGGCTCTCAAAGTCATGTGGAAGCATTATATGTTTATGGGGGTTGTAATGCAAAAGTTTGATCATTTAGAGATGATTCATTATGAAAATGAAAACTCTTAGCAAGGATGAAAAGAATGCAAGAAGATAAACTATCTCCCCTAAAATTGATGGGGATGCGTCTATTTATAATTGGAGAAGCAACACTACTGGTGGGGCTAATTAGAAGAAGATTAATAGTTGATTGGAAGATCACAAAGGATTGATAGAGAGATGACAAAAGGCTAATTGAGAGATGACAAAAAAACTAATTGAGAGTCAAGGGAAGAGGAGAATTAGTTAGAGGGAGTCATAGTTTAATCAAGCCTAAAGAAAACTCTCAATCAAAACAAAATATAAAAAGAAAACTAATCAGAACTAAACTAAAAAATGCATGTCAAAAGATTATAGGGTTGCCCTTTTGTCAAGGCATGTCACCTAGATGACCTTATGACTTAAGGGAAGATTATTGGGCAACCCTCCAATTGAGGATCTATAAAAGATGTTTGAGTATGCACAAAAAATTGGAACTTAGTTCAAGGGTTGAACAAGATGGTCAAGGGGCTAAATAGGTTAGTGAACACATCGTCAAGTCTGAAATTGTTAAGAGAAGATGTACTTCAAGCCTTCAAGAGTCATGAGTTGAATCATCAAATCATCATTGAACTATCATGACATCCCATGCAACTTTGAGCACTTACAAAAATAAACCTCAAAACATAATCTACAATAAAATATCTCATTGTTTCTAAAACTTAATATATTTATACATCCATATCAATTTAAAATTTATTTATGTACTTATTCATATACTATTTTCAAACTCAAATATATTATTAGTGCAATTTCTTTTATTTATTTGGTCAATCATCATATATAATTAGAAAGGTTGAACAACAACCCTATAATATATATTTAATTTTCTTATTTAATTATTTTTAAAATGTCATTTATCTATTTTCCTATTAGTTCATGTTGGGAACATTCAATGCATAAATAAAATTATTATTTAAATTTTATTGGATTTTCAATGCATTAAATACTTTTGATAAAATTTCAACTATATCAATAATGCAGTCTTATTCAAACATTAATTTGAGACTCAAATTTCAACTAATTGATGTTTTGTTGTTGTTTGAATGACGTTGAACACGATATGCCCATCATATTAGTCCTTTTGTATTGTGAGGTTAGAGGGTAAATTAATATGAAAATTAATTATGCCTTCAATGAAATCTTCCTTTATAAATTTGCATTGTTGATTTTTAAAATATTATTTTTTACACTAAATATACTTAATTATATGTTTGCAAAAATTGATTCACACTTATTGAAATAGTGTGTTATTATCTAATATCATTTCATTGATTTGATACAAGAAAAGACCACTAAAAATTTAAATCATCTACAATTAAAGACTTGCCACAATTACTACAATTGTGTATATTTATGCAATTGAAAGGCCACTAATCTTCACTCCAACTACAATTGCAAAGTTACCAAATCTCCAATATGAATTAAGTACAATATAGTCAAGCACATCTTGATCCAAAAATCATGCTACCACGACTTTTAATTTGGAGCTATTTAAGTTCGCATCAAGATATATTCTAACTCTATTGTCTTGATCAACAAAACAATTACTATTCCAGAATTTTTATCTCCACTAAATACATTATCTAATCAACAACAAAAACCAAACACAATATATCCTTTGTTTAAATTGATTTGCATGCTAATTACTTTAAATAACTAATTAGTAAACCTTGTAAATCTTCTTGGAACAACGTGTAAACCTTCTCAAATGACAAATTGGACTCCTAAATTTGAGGAGCAAAATTGTCTACTACATATCCCTTACACAACTCTTTTTAAGATAGGTTAGGTTAAATGCAAATTGAAACTTTCAAAACACGTTTAATTGATGAATTTCAGAAGCTTAGGAATTTCTTGCTTCTAATTTAATCCATCCGAAACATTTAAATAATCAAAAGATTGTTTCTAAACATATTTTTTTAAACTTAGAAATTATCTTTTCAATAGTACATAAACTATGAAAAAAAATACCAACTGCATTTATCTAATTTAGTCGATGAACTTAGACTGATAAAGTTAATTCGGTTTAAGCATTGTTATGTCGAAATTTGGTAGGGAAATTGAGGGAGTATTCAAATATGAAAAGAACCCCATCGTTTAGAAGCAATCTGTTACAAGAAACACAATAAATTTCTTATTCTACGAAAAATGGCAAATACAAATCGGTACAATTGATTGCCTACGCGAAAACCTGAAAACCCCTAAAGAAAGTCTGGCATAAACATTTTCAAAAACAGAAGACCCTCTCAGCTGGCAGTTTGGAGCGTCTGCCCGAGGACGGGCGAACAGAAATCCTGAGACTCCGGCTGGGCCGAAACGCTGAAATGCCAGAGGCGGCCCTCAGAGGCCACCAAATTCTCTTGGCAGAGAAAGGCGTTGGAGAAACTCTCTTCCACCGGCCGATCTACATCATGCACAAAGATATCCGTATTGCCCAGGCCATTCCGCTTCCTGGCCATAACAGCCGCCGTATAAATGGCCGTCATGCGACCAGGGGCTTCGGGAAAGTAGCCCCTGGGGGCGTCAATCATGATGGCGTCCCACTCTGTAGTGAGGACTTCCGGGGGAAGGTTAGTGAGCGCCAGCCTGCAAGCGGAATCCTTGATGTCGGCGCGCGAAGGGCGGCAGGGCGGAGATTTGCCGTGGGCGAGAAGATCGGGCGCCTGTGTCAGTGAGGTGGGATAAAAGACATGGTAGACGGAAAGCTCAGGGTGCTT
Organism: Sequoia sempervirens; assembly: GCA_007258455.2. Lineage (NCBI taxonomy): Eukaryota > Viridiplantae > Streptophyta > Pinopsida > Cupressales > Cupressaceae > Sequoia > Sequoia sempervirens. Next base: position 42,460 of record VDFB02060669.1, read on the forward strand.
TTGCGCAATTTGTGCGATCCAGTCCTTGTCCTCCTCCAGGAAAAGCGTGCGCCCGCCATGGTTAAGCGTGGCCCACATTAGGCTGTCGAAGCCAAGCCCGAAGACAAGCATGTTGCAGGGGCTCCTCCTGGCCAGCACGCCCGACGCAATATTGATTTCCCCTGGGGTTTGTTGCGGCGTAATATTGGAGGTGGCGTAGTGTATTAGGGCCTCTGCCACAGCCCCCGGCAATTTTGCACAGGCAACAGATTCGCTCACTGTGCAGCCCGTTTGGGATTCGAACCCTTGACCTGCGGAAGTGGTGCTGCGCAGGGCTAAGAGTAGTATCAGCATTATCAAGGCGGCGCCGATGAAGAGCAGGCGTATGCTGATCGGCTGCCCTTGCCACTGCCTTGCCCTACCCGACCGCATTGTTGATTGCAAGAACCCCATTTTCCTCTCCTTTCGTACCAGGCATACCCTCCAAATGCAAGCTCATATATAAAAGCCACTAAATTTACGAACTGACATACATACCAACCTTTTTACTGTGACATCCTACCTGAATTGGGACCCGCTTCCAATACGATTTTCCTGGAGATTGGTGCCACTGCCACTGCCATTGATAATTCTCGTGGCTCCACCACCTATATTTATGCTTAGGATGTACCCTCTCTCCTGCTTTCTCATATTTTATTTGATTATACCATTATTTCTTTTTGGTGTGCTGTTGACATGTCTTTGAAGAAATTGTTAGTTTTCAGTGGCTCTGATGTTCCACCTGCCATGAATCTTGATTAGGTACCAAGCAAAAGATTCAAACCCTAACTTCATTTTAAAGCTTCTGTTGACGTATTCGACAAGAATCTTCAGCGACCCAATTTCGTTAGTTTGAGGAGGAAAAAACTACAGATATGTAGCGTGTCGTTCTATATTAATTCGATGGATTCCTGCCAACGAGTATATTGACTTTATTTATTTATTTTTAATTTTCTTATCAATTCAACTTTTTATGGGTGAGAGACCTAACTAATTTTTTGTTTATTTTCCATTTACTTGATAGTATAGTTGTGATTACTATGTCCCTTGGATTTAATTGTTCGCATGAACATATTTATCTTATTCAAATTCCTCTCCACTTTCTCGAAGCTAATCTAATTCAAAAATTAAGTTGGTATAATTCAAAATTTAAGTTGATATAATTTAAAAATTAAAAGTTTGTTTGTTGTCTATTGAGTTATGTGTCAAATCTTTTAAATTAACATGTAGCATGACAAGGTTTAACGAAATATACTATTTATGTTGATGCTATGGGTTGGTTGGTTAGTGGTCTTAAGATGTTGATTGGTAATATGGTTACCCTATTCGTCATTTTGATGTGGTTTTTGATATGGATTGGTTAGGGTGTCTGCTTCTATGTTTGTTTGTTGTTATGTGCTGATGATGTCACTCTGTTGATGATCGCCCGCAGGACCTTGTATTAAAGGGACAACACCCTAGTTTTGCTGCTTTTTATATCAAAAACATGTAGCATGACAATATTTAAAGATAAAATTATATAACATTTAAGCTTTCATTGTATAAATCCCATCAAGGTAGGCAAAGTGAATAGAGTTGACGACTTGAAGGATATAATTACAAGGACCAAGATTGATTTTGAGATCACTTGATACAAATAGTTGATTAGTGATGTGTTTTTGCTTGGTGTATATTGAGTTTCGTAAGTTGTTAAAATTCCAAGAATTTAGTCATTGGAAGGATTGTTCTTGGCTTTTTTTTTGGACAAAGCCCTTCCACATGTTAGCAAGATGTTACTAAGCATTGTGTAGCATTGTACCTTCGTCTAGATGCTAATCTACCCCCTCAAAAAGTGGACAACCTTGGTATAGTGTACTATATTTAGAAAAGATCAAATTTATTTAGCTTTCAATTTTACAATATTGATGCTCACTCAATCTAAATTAATTTGAAGGTAATTTGGTAGTTGTTTTTTCTTTCAAAATTTTTGCAACTATATTTATAAGAAGAAAAAGTTCATGGTGGAATTTGATTTATAATATATCATATTGTCAAACAAGTAAATTAGATTTTGGTTGTTTCTCTAGTATATATTAAAGTCTTCATGATTAGGCATTTTGATTGATATCAAGAACTTTCAATTATATTAATCTTTTAAAATTTTAATGAATTTTTTTCTCCAAATATTTGATTTTGTTGTAATATGTGTTCTCTCAACATTGTATCTCCACATTCCCAAAGACAAGAGCAATTCTCAAGTCCAAGGAAATATGTCATCTTAATGAAAATGGTTAAAAATCATTAACAAAATTTGGACAACTTTAGGCCAATGCACAAAAGTGGGTAATCTCTCCATCTTTAGCTCTACTAGGCCAAGAGAGGTGTTCCCTAAGGTCTTCAAGATTGGAAACTTAAAGAGAAATGAGCAATCAGACACAAAACCTTAACAACCATGTCTAAGGTGATATGAATGCCTAAGATTGTCTCTAGGCTTATGGTAACACTGACTACAAAATGACCTATAAGACCTTCAACAAACAAATAAAGAACACTCTTGCTTATACAACATAAGATAATATCAACTTTGTATCCCTACGAGTGAATCCACTTAACTTTGTATACACATGCAATAAATAAGCACACTACCATGATCCCCTAATGATTTCTTAATTTGATATTGCATAATAAATGACATTAGTTGGATCATTAGACCATATAAGTTTGTAAGCCATATAATACTCGTAAGCTAACAAGAAAGAAATTGGCTTCTCACCATCTAGATTATGCCTACTCTATTAGGAAATTGATTCAAAGTTTGCAAGGAAGATGAGACCAAGCTTGAAACCATCAATGGAATTGAACTTGCATATGCATATAAATAAAAAAACAAGGATATACTTCAAATATCCATCCCAAAATAATGATAATCCACATGCAATAATAAGAGACCACCACAAGATAACTTGCAATACATTTTAATGAAATTTTATACACTAATCATCTTCTCATTACATCAGATTAGCAAATGTGGCAAGAGGGAACCAATAGATAAGCTCAAAGGATTTCCTAAAATTTTATATTTTTCATGGAGATATTCAATTACAAATAGCTCTATCTATTGTCTATGTGTGATGTGGAGGTTGGTACACCTGTTCCAATATGTCTCATGCATTCCTACCTTGATATCATTCATGTTTTGTTTACCACACATGGAGATATGTTGCAAAAGTTTTGTTAAGGCAGTCACAGTGCATACTCTATGATAGAGTTATGGTATTTTGGTTAGCATCCCTCCGCAGTGCAAAATTTTGTCAGAATATAAGATGGCCAAGATGTGAAGGTGTTATATCCTAGAATTCAAGTCATTACACCTTCTACAATGAAAGTTAAGTGATAGAGTTTCAATTTGTACTCTAACAAAATAATGTGTTGATAAAGGCATGTTGGAATTCTTTGCATTTCTTTGAAAGTAAATTGATGGCCTTTCGGTTTTGAATATATGATTAGTAATGTTAAATGCACACTACTTTTTATTAGCTAGTTTTTTGGTGGTCCACAAGATCAGTTTTCAAATGACAGTTTGCTACAGTTTGTTTGAAATGCTTTGTTCTTGTATATTTAGTGGGTTTCTTCTGTTGCGCCAACATACAATGATTAGACATTTCAAGAAAAGGTTGAAGAGATATTGTGCATGGACTACAATGCTTGCATCTTGGTTTGCATGAAGGTTCTGGCTTCTCGATGGTGGTGCAAAGTTGAACTATTGGTGATTTTTGATGGTGTTGATGTAGTTTGGGCCGACAGGCTTGTTTCCTTCATCTACGATTGATCTTGTTTAATTAATTTTGCTTTGGAGAATGTGTTATGATGTGGTTGGGCCCTATTATTCCATGTGTTGATTCTCAACTCTTTTTCTCCTCATGATGCATGCGATTGAAGCCAACCTAAGTATCATTTGTTTAATCTAAAGGTCATCTTGGAGCTAACCTAATTAGAGTTGTGTGTTGTTGCAAAGGATATTTATAGAAGAAAAAATTCATTTGTGAAGGAATGAGAGTATAGAGAATTGAGATTGATTATTATGTTGAAGATGAAGTGTACGAAGTCAATGTGAAGGATTAGTTGTGCAAAAAAGGGACTGCAACATCAACATATTTTGGATGCTTCTCTATAGAAATTCATATTCAAATTTCTCATTATAATTTTTATGTATCTTGCTCTGAGATAGTGAGTCTCATCAGGTCCTTGTATCTTTCCCTCAGGTTGTGTGCGTTAGTTTGCAATTCCATAGGCAGTGAGCATTAAACTACATTATATTTTTCTAAGCAGTGAGCTTCATATATTGCGAGTTAACTCTCACCGTGGTTTTTTACTCATTGGGTTTTCCATGTAAAAATATTAGTGTCCTTGTGTTGTTCATGTTCCCCATTTCTAATTTCTTTTCAATTAATGTGGTGTGAAGTTTAATCTGCAAATGGAATGGTTAAATTTTAATATATGTTGATTCACTCCCCCTCTTAGCACTACATTATGTTCAACACAAACTTCTTAGCCAATTCACTCCATGTCCTTATACCGGGAAGTAGATGTACAAACAAATCTAGTGCTTTTTCTATGAGACTTCATGGGAAAAGTCTCATCAAGTATGTATGTTCATATGCAACATCCATGCAAGAGGTGTTAAACTATCATACATGCTTGATAGTGTCTCCCTTTCCCTTGTATTTGTTGACGTTTGGTATGTTAAAGTGTTGGGGAAAGGGAGGGATGTATAGTAAATTCAAGGGATGTGACTAAGTCCACCTCAATGTGGTGGGTCTTCTTTTGTTCCTTGTTTGCTTGCATGTTGGAGTTTGTTGTTGCCGGGTTTGGATTTTTGTCGTCTCTGTAGGTAAAGAGTAATGCATTTGTGTTGCGTTTGGAGTTTGTCGATTATTCTAGATGGATTGAAGTGTTACATAATTCATGGTGAATCACGGTACATGGGTGTTGGTGTTGAGATGTGGTAGGATGATGTGATAGGAATTAATTATTAAAAAGCCAATCTCTCCAATTCAAATGCATTTAATAAAAGTAATTATAAATTTATCTTTAACAACAAAAAATATTCAAAGCTGGAAATGGAAATCCCAGTGTCTTTACCTATATAGATTATCTTTCTATTTATAGATGCTTAGAAATGGAATATCCCATAAATATTTTATAAAGTAGATTTGGTTCTTGGGTGTTTTGAATCCCTAGGATGTAGTATTTGGTTTGTGAAGTTTCGGTTTACATGGCCAAACTAAAATGATTAGTTGATGCTGGAATATAATTTGGTATTATATAAAATAGATTGATGGATTGCTGGACTTGGAGGTATGAGATTTTCATGATGTAACCAGATAGTGGATTATCGATCTGTTTCCAAACGGTGATGGAGGTGTATTGACTAATGGTGCATTGTGTGAGGTTCCTCCCAAGGGCATACTTGTATGTAATTATGATGATATGGCATGTTGAGGTGGGGTTGTACAATTAAGGTCACCCTTTTCTTGTTGTGTAATTTCTGGTGGATGTTCTAATAGTGTAGTGACATCAAAGCTAGAAGGAATTCTAGCCCTATTTTGTGTGAATGCAAAAAGGTTTCTATTGGGGTCTACAACTACGAGCTCATCTATAATTCACAATATTTGAGGATCTTGTGAGGCATTACCAATTTCTTCTTGGGTTAAGCTTTGTTCCACCTCGTTTAAGGTGTAATTGTCAAAAGGTAACACAATCATAGGTTGTGGCCTTTTTGAATCATTTGAAGATGACCCAAAATGCATGGTGCTAGTGGGATTGAAGTTAGGATTAGCTGAGTGTTCCATGACTTTTCTTTTCCTTTGTGACCTAGTGAGGACCATATAAGGCTTGAGACTATTTTTGGGTTTTTGTGATTTTGGGGATATTTTTGATTTTTTTTGTTGCTTTTTTCTAATTTGGGGATGTATTCAATCTAGGAATAAAAGGAAATTATGTATGTTTTCAGTTTTTGAATTTAAGGATGCAAAATGACAATAAGATTAGACTATGTTTTTGGGATTTTCTTAACTTTGAATTTGGATTTTTAAAAGTATACTAGACAAACAATGATATACCAAGGTAATAGATCAGAATATCAGGTACTCAAGAAGGAAAAATTCTAGGATGATGATTGGATAAAAGTGAACCTAAACTAGACTTGTGAGTTTAAGACTCAACTTGTGGATAAGACAAATAAAAGAATTATGAGGTTAAGATACTCAAATAGATGACTTTAGTCTGATCAAGGTCTGGTAAGTTTCCCGATTTTAAAATACAAAGGTGACTATCTTTGATTATGTATGACAAGTATTAAGCTAAGGGATGCAATCTAATCTAGGAAAATGGTAAAAGTGCCAAAAGTAAAAGAAAAACTAGACAAGTCTTTGGTATGTATGTAAGGTCACTATTTGAATTAGGACTATAAATTAGATACTCAAGAATTGACTTAAAATTTTAGTATAGAAAAATGTGTTAGAAAAGTTTGATAGATGTGGTGGTAAGGGACACAAATTTGGTGTTCTAGTCTTCTAACAGATGCGGCTAAGAAGTTGAAAATTATGGTACACAAATAGATGCAACTCAATTTCACACAGATGTAGGTTTCTAGATTTTACTAGGGTTTGTTGACAAATATGGTGCAAAGTTTGACAAATATGGTTCAAGACTTGACAATTGTGGTTCAAACTTTGACAAATGTAATTTACCTATTTTTGACTTAAAATTTGAGGTTTCTAAGTGGTTTTTCATTTTTGGAAAATTTTAGTTTGTGGACAACAAACACTTGAAATACATATTTGGCTATTTGACTCTTTGACTTTATTGGTATTACATAAGAAAAGACAGTATGAAAACAAACACATCCTATTTGGTGTGTAGATTTGGTTTATCAATTTATATCTAATGAAACCATTTATTAGCTAGCTTTTTGTTATCTTTATGTTTCTTATAAGATATTCCTAAGACAATTATTCCTATAGTATACCATCTTTTTTGTCTATTATGTAGACCTTGAACTTGGTTAAAGTATATGGAAATATAGTTATGATATGATGGTGTTGCTTGATTTGCATGTGAATATGTATGAATTATAATTGATATCTATGTTTAATCATGGTAGTTAGTATTGTGTATGTGTTTTATGACTAACCCCTTATAGCCTAATAAGACACTGTAGCTCGCAACAACTGTTGAATGCAATCCAAAATCGAAGGGGTTCCTAGACAATGGAACAGGGGAAGTTCCTAAATACACAAAACACAATAACTACAACATGGAGACACCTGATGAAGACACTCATGCATCATTATGACAACAATAGAGGCATTGAAGAAGGAGAACTTTGTTATTATTAGGATTTTGGCATAACTGATATTATGTTCCGCATTTCAGTTTTGTTATTACAGAGTTCTAATCCTATTTGGATTCTTATTTATTTTCAGTTGCAGTTAGGATAACTAAATCTTAATTACACTCTAATATCTAGGAGAGTTGCGATTAATGATTTCAGTTTAGAGTTGTGTTCTAAATAAACTCCCTCGTGCATGTATATATCCAATGGTTGAGTCTTTAGATAGAGAGTTGATTAATCTTTCAGTTGTGGATTTGGTTATCAAACACTTTTTCAATTTTTAGTTGTTATTACACATACATGTTGATTGTTCAAATATGGTTTTTTTCTGAATTTAATCTTTGAGCAAGATTTCATGTGATATTTTGAAATGAGTAATGAATGATCTTGAGTTAATATGGTTGAGTTGAATATGAGGACTTATATTTAGTTTTATTTAGTGGAGACAACCACCTGAGCAAGGGCCACTGAGGTACTGCCCTTCACTACATTTATAGTTTTTATTTCTGTTAGTAGTTACTTCATAATTGCATGATAAGTTAAGATATATTCTCATATTAAGTTATCCATAATTTTTTTTCATGTTTATAATAACATTCATCTAACTTATAGTACTTCGAGGTGTAGAATAGGTTTAGTTCATAGTTTCTAGTTAGTTTGAGCATTTTATCTATTAACAATAGTTCAATCAAAGATTATTCTATAGGTACCCATAGCCAAAGCACTCTTTACTTCTTTCATTGTTATTCATTTTTATGATTCTCCAAGCAAGCATAATACCTTCATTAGGATAATTTAGGTAACCTCAAGCCCTTGAAGGCACATATAGTGCCAACACCATCACAAGCCTACTACAACTTGTCGATAATCTAATGAAAGTCTTTTCAATGTGAAGTGGATTGTTCAACCAGGTTTTCCCTTGAATTGAGTGATAGCCACCATGTTTATTAGGCATTAGAAAGGACTCTACATTTTTGGCATCATTGTTGGGGATGGTGCTATCTTCATAGACTTGTTTTTCTAAGCTTTTATAGTTTATACTTTGTTTTCAACATTAGGATTGTTAGGTTTAAACTTATCAAAATACCTGAAAATTATACAAAAATTATGTGGGTTTGTTGCTATATGAAGTTTTATCTATTGTATGTGGAGGCAGAGAGACACATTGGGAAGTTTCCTCCCCTCTATAAGAAAACAAGCTAGAGAAGATAGTGGTGACTCCTGTACTCAGAGTGAGGGTATTATTGAAGAAGAAGCTTCCATTTCAAAAATATCTACTACACCCATAGGGGGGACATACCACACCATAGGTGATGTAGTGGATGATCCACCTAAACATGTGACCTTTGAGTTACCAATAACCAACCAAGAAAGGGATATTGTGCTGAAGAATATCCCTCCTTCAGCATTACTAGTCTTTTATGGTTTGGTGACTGAAGATTCAAACACATTTCTATTTGAGTTTGATGTCCTATCTAGGAGCTATGACTATAGCTCTGATGCTCATAGGCTCAAGCTCTTCCCTACCACTCTAGAAGATCCTACCCTAAGATGGTTTATGGGATTAGGCAAGGATGTTATTCCAGATTGGGATACCATGAAAAAATTGTTCTTGGAGAAATAACAAGAATATTGTAGAGGACTTGATAGGAGGAGAGATGAAATTATCAAGATGTCACAAAAGGAAGATGAGCCATTAGAGGACTATGTGGAGAGATTCCAATTCTCTTTAAGGAAAAACCCACACAACAAGTTATCTGAAGAATACCTCAAGTTAGTATTTTTGAGGGGAGTCAATGAGGACTGCATGGATGCCCTCAATCTTATTGGACAAGGGGATGTTTCTCAACTACCATTTGAAAAAATCTATAGGGTCTACAAAAATTACTCCAAGACCTTCACTAAGAAGCCAAGGGGAGATAGGACATCCACAATTGGAAAATCATCTACTAGGGTTTCAAAGATAGAGTTAAGTAGTTTGTTGTCCAACATGAACGAGGACATTGTCAATCGCCTAAAAACTCAATTGGACACTCTCCATATCAAAAAGAAGCAAGAGGAGGCTGGATCAATGCTCATTGAATACTTTCCTAGCTACAATTAAAGGAAATAAATCTGTAAATGCAAGAGGGTAGCTAGCATTAAAGAAGACAAAATAGAGAAACTTGATTTCCAACCACTTGAAGGAGAGGATGGATAGCTATTTTACATAGCTCAAAGAAGGCCATGGAAAAAAATATAAGGCATTCCATAAGACCCTCTAAATTTCAATTCATCTTTTCTAATTGGAAATTAGAAATTTTATTCTTGGAATTCCTAGCCCTATCCAAATAACCAAAATCAATGGAAAAACCCTCAACAATGACAACAAACTCAACAAAAATAGAACTAGTAGCAACCAAATGCATGGTCACAACAAAATTTTCAAGGTTCTAGTTATAATCCTCAATGACTAGCACAACAAAACTAGTGGCAACCATAATGGCAAAAAGGCCAACAGTGGTAGCAACAAAACATGAATTACCAGTAGCCTTTGCTCCCTCCTCAGCCACAATAAGAAGCCATTATGCCTAATCCATCCAATCCAACATATCGGCCACCAAGAGCACCATAGGTACTTTCCCAACCTAAACCTAACCCTAACAACAAGCTTGTCTAATAGGATTATACTAAT
>VDFB02060670.1:0-42363 GCA_007258455.2 Sequoia sempervirens
TTGCCCTTAGGTCTCAAAAGGCAATCATGGTTTTCATCGTAAGGCCCTTTGCAATAGAAACACAACTTCTTTTTGTTTTGCAGTGTCGGACCTTTGCTGGTAGGAAGTGAAATTGATCCTTTAGGCTGTCCAAACTTTGAAAGCGTCTGCTTTAAACGCAGCAACTCTCGACTGAGCTTGTATTGTGATTGTTCAAGTTCTGTCAATGCCTATTTATCGTTGAACAATGTTGTCATGAAGCCCATTTTTGTTGCCCAGCTGAAAACCAAATCCAACTGACTTGTGCACAACTGATTTTACACCTCTGCTATGCAATACATTTCATCACTATAATGAGCCTTGTTTGTTCTGTACTAAATTTTTAGTTTCCACGCTTGGACATTTGGTCAAACAATTTGCTTGCAGACCCTTTTCCAGCAGGTTAGTGTTCTGCGTTTGTTTTCCTTCAATATAATATTCGCGTGGTGGCTTGGATGATGAGGTTGGTGCGATTATCCGTTCCACGGCTTTAAGCAGCCCCCGTCAATATCTCAATGGTGCGGATATTGCCCTGTCCAGCGTACCTCTATTTTTTTGTCTTTACTCAGGAATACATTCCAGTTTCATACATATTCAGAATACAATTACTATTCACAAAATTAAGACTTTTGTGCTTGTACACTTGCTGTCATGAATAGATTAGCTGCTCCTTGATATGTATCGTATGCGTTCACCAAATCTCATGATTCTATACCCGTACCAAATTGTGATTATGACAATCATATCAGACACAGCTATAACCTCTGGAGATGACCATGACTAAAGTCAATGAGAATGCAAATATAGGGCCTATGTCAGAATACAATGAAAATATGGCTAGATTGATGCCTAAATAATGTCTCCTTCACAGACTACTCTCAAGACGTTTTTCTCCCATGGTGAGATGTCTCTTCTAAACAAATTGAAACCCACGAGGAATTGAAATAGCTTGTCTCAACGTCCAGTTATGCAACTAAATACTCCAACTGAAAACTGCGAATGGAAAGACCACTTGAAATCTCCACGATTTCTCCTTTTGTCTGATTTTGGCTTAATCTGGATTCGTCCCAGCAATAAAATATTCAGCGGCTCCTTTGTAACTATGATGAAGCTGGAAACTAGATTTTTTGTCTTTGTCGACTGTGCAATTAAAATATTCAGAACCATTATCTTTAGAAGGTAGCCCACGATTGAAGCTGTTTAGCATCTCTAGCTTAGCGTGACTCTCATATAGGTTACATTGCGAAATATTCGAGACCAATTTTTCAAATTTTCAAATTACAAATTCAAATCAATGCACCCGTTAAGGTTAGAAGATAAACCAAAACGTGCTGAAGCAACTCTAACCAGGATGTACACCAGGATCCCGATGTGGGCAAGGTGTGAGCATTGGTCAAAGGATCTTAAACAAATTGCTTATGCAGGAACTCTAACCAAGAATGGCGCCGATGATGGCGAGCATATGGTCAGAGGATCTTCTACACTAAGTGCTGAAAGGGAACTCGACACCAAGTATGTGCTACCCAATCCAGTATGGAGTGAGGGGCGACCATATGACGGAGTGTTACAAAATACTATGCTTAAAGAAAAACTGAAAACTGAAATACTCAACACCCAGAATGTGCTTGCTAACCCCGAATGGGAAAGTAGCTACCATAGGGCGGAGATGTATCTATTTCAAAACAACTTCACAATGAACGAGAGTGTTACAAATCAGAATTGAGCAATACTGAAAATGACTGCCAGTACTACTGTCAGTTTACAAAATAATGATCATTCGCCTGCCAATAACTTAGGAATTTGATAGACTAACATTACATCATAATAATTCTCCTTAGCTTGGTTAGAAGTGCCGAGACAATAAACCTTCAATGATCAACAATACAAATTCTGTTTTTTCCTTTACAAATCTGCACTTTGAACTAATAACCAGCAGTTATGGAATTCACTCATATGCTCATATATCTCTCGTATCTCATCCAATTAACTTGAAACAAAATGCAATATGCTCTAACAGAGAAGACGCCTAGGATAGAACACAAAAAGCAGATCTTAAAGCCTTGAGTTAATTATGCACAGATCCCAATGCACAAGCTGAATGGTACGGCTTCATGAAAAGGGCGATCTGCTCTAGAAAATCACAGCAAGCTCTAAAAATTCTGCAAATTGGTGAAAGATGACACCTATGCCTAGCAATGGAAATGGGCTGATACCCAGAACAATGTTTTTGATGTTTTTTGACTTATGATTAAAAATATGAATCAGCTAAAGCAAACAATGCAATATCTAGGAATCCACTAATATGCAAAACCAGAAACTACTGATCTATAATGCAGATTACAATGCACAATTTCCAAGAAGAACTCACAAACTAGATTGAATCACCACTAGTTGTTGTCTTGCAAACAAGAAGCGATGCCCGAGCTAGGAGGCCTTCATTCCTCGAAGCAAACCCAGAGCCAAACCGGCAGCATAACAATACTATAGACCAAAGATTCCAAATGATGATCAAAGTCTCCCTTTTATAATTTCTCGTTGACTTCTCGAAACCCTAAACTCCTCTTCAAGTCAAAAACCCTAATCTCTTGCAAAGATGGCGTCCTTTTCCTTCAATGCTCAATATTGACATTTTAAATAAATTCAATACTTTGATAAATGCGCCCACTTAAAGCTTGATTTGACTTTGGTAAATAATAAAATAATCTTAATGAAGGTGCCACCCTCAAAAGACCACTTTTCAAAACAATATGAAGTCAATAGACTAGGCCAAGGTCGCGTTAGAATATAATATTAAAAGCGTGACTTTTTAATTAAATAGCTCAACTTATCTCTCAATTGTGCCTGAAGCCAATAATGACCAAGTCAACTAACCAAAATTTGAAATAGAAGTCAACCATCTTTGAACCCATACGAAATCACGCGGAAATAAATTTACTAAAATGGTAAATTCTAAAGATCTTTCGAGAATGCGAGGCAGACATACCAGCTGTGAAGCTCTGAAAACCGAGAAAGAAACTATGCATTGAATCCACCAGCTCGAGCAAGGACATCCTTAAAAATAGGTAGCCCTAATTTTACCTTAGGCCCAGCCTCACGAGGTCCATAGAAAATAGACAGCAGAGTCCTTTGAAAGGTCAAGCTTGGGGGCGAGGACATTATGACCTAAATAATCCCAAAGTCGCGATGAAGCAACTCCCGAAAGACTTCAATCCATGATTATTTAAATTCACCTTCATATATTTTCTAAAATCCAATGGGACGGCTTCCTTCATATGGCGCGCACCATCATGGGAATATAATATTGAAAAAAAAAAAATCCACTTTATCGCTTCATAAGGAAAAATTAATATTTTCCTTTACTTCCAAGAATATGATATATCGGGAAAATTATAATATAAACCTTATATGCTATAGCGGCACAATATTCAGATTCGTATGTCAATAATAGTTCACTTCCCACAATATATTTATTTCTTATTTGCCCCTGACGAATTCCTCCCTTGTCTTATTTGATCTATGCCAGCTCATCTCCTCCTCCTTTGTCTTTTCCTAAATATATACTATCAGCCTCCTTCATTTTATTGGATCTTCAACACCATTTGTTGAACCCCTTACAATATTTGATAATCTCCTTTGATGCAGCTTCGAAACAATTATACCCCCCAATCGATTAATTTTCCTTCATTCGACTTTCTTGTCTTTTCTAGTTTGTCTTATTTGACAGCTCAAATATATATTGATTTATCAACTGATGTCTGCAACAAGAGTTATCTCCAGAAATATGGTTATTTCTTTCATTCTCAAAAATCCCTCAAACACAAACTTAAAGTGTTGTTCTTCACCATATGCAAATATCGAACCATTCTCCAAATGCTTCTATAAGCTGATATGAAATATTTTCCATATTCACCTGGTATAATTTTGAAAACTTGCTTCTATAAAAGGTGATATGAAATATTTTCTAGATTCACTTGGTATAATTTGAAAACTTTGACCACAAAATGCAGGAAATTCTTTTTCTCATGAAATATTTATTCCACACGAGGATGGCTGGCTATGCGATACCACTGTAAGAGACCTGCCTATCTCTACTTCTATTTTTATGCTGAATGATAAGGGTTTGTAATTTTTTCGTATTTTCTCATAGATTGCCAGTCAAGAAATCAAATACAAGAAATGTAAACATAAACCCTACTGCAGCAATGCAATTAATTTATTGATTTTCTTTCAAAGCTTTTACAAATATGTGCATACCCGGAAATACAATCTCCTGTAGATCTGAAGCAATAAATCTGATGAAGCATAGACTTGACTTCTGGATGAAGCCAACAGTGAACACCTTCAGCTGATATTCCACAACCTCAAAATGCTGATACAATGGAGAGTTTTCGTTCTCCAAAGCCGATACGCTGGCAGAAACCCTTGGGCTCCCTTCCCCAAACGCCAATGAGAAATTATCAAACAAATATCCAATAATCAATTCTGAATATCTCCCAAATGAGCCCCTTAAGATTCTTTTATACTTTTCCTGGAGGAACTCATACACTTTTCTCACCAATGTGGGATTAAAAGATAATAGGCCAATTCCCTCCAATTTGCCTTTTAAATCATTTTAAAATAATATAATATTTGCACTTTGGAATATTAAAATATGTCCTTGAAATTGGCGCCCAAGTAATTAATTAAAATGGCCCCCTTTTTAATGATGAATGGACCCTCAAGTCATAAAGTGCAAATATAATATTATAATATAGTATTAAAATATTAATTATTATTAAAGTCACCTTTAATAATAATTAAACATTATAACTTAGGCAAAACTCCTTATTTCACCAACTCAGCTGAATTTGGGAATCGACACTGCCAACCTGTGAACTCTAGGTGCCCTGCTATAAATAGAATTGCTTGTTGGCTGACTTACTATAAATAGTAAGTATGTGAAACTGAGTCACTGAATGCTAAGCTTGAACCCACACAAGACGCTGAAGGAGAAATTCCTCTAATCACCGCCAAAAGAGACCCTCTAACCAGACATATTAGCCTACGAGGGTTAGGAATAGGCTAAATCCCCGGAACTCGATGCTCATTGGGGACATTACATTTACCCTTAGTTCTAGGTCATTATCTTATGGCCAACCCTTGAGAGCTAGTGTACATGTTGAGAAGATTTTCCAAAGGTGATAACTTTGGCCACATGGAACTTTCTTATTGTTCACGCTTTTTTCAATCTCTACACATTGTTGTAGTTGGATTTCACGTAATGTGCCTTCCGATGCAATTTTGAGGGCATTTCTATTAAGGTACTTCTCTTGTGATTTGAGCTGTTATTATGTAGTTTATTGTCAATGTTTTATGTATTTAGTTTTACTTTTTTAGCATGTTGTTATCCCTACTTAGTTCTAAAAGAAAAACCCACAAAATTCAAAACAAATTCTTCCTCTAGTTTCTTCTCTCTCCTCTCTTACTTTCTCCTCTAAATGATTTGTCATTAGGCCATAGATTTGACGTAGGGGAATCATAGTGTCAAAGGGTTGTTGGCCATGCCTTCTTGCTCTAAACTACCTTTTGTGAGCAAATACTCCATTAATTAAACTCAAGACCTTTCACACAATAGTTTGATTCATCATAACTCTCTACTTCTTCGTACCACTCTCTCCCATCTACCATTGTGCTATATTGGAAGGTCTAGTATATTAAGTGGTTTTGATATATTAGAAAGTGTGGTATATTAGAAGTATGGTATTTCAAAATGTGAGAGTGACAAGGGCTTCTTCTAAGAGTATTGTGGGAAAATATTGCAAACTTGAAACCCACCACACTTGGAAATGGTCACCGTGGATTTGTTTGTTTTCATTGGCAGTGAGAAGAGAACTCGTTTGAGTAGAAATACGACACGATAACCCTTATGCTTGAGTGCGCATTTTGGAATTTGTTTAGTTATGATCCAATAACACTTTAGTTGTTGAATGATAGTTTACTGTAGTATCAACATGGATTGAATTGTTAGAAAGCCAAAGAAATTTTAGTGAAGTATGCCAATGCTCCAATTAGGATGCAACTCACTACTCACTAAGTGGGACACTCCATACTAGATTTGGAAGGAATTGAAAGAAGATGCATGAGATTAGTAACATATCAATTGGCGTATCTAAATATGACACTAAGTAGTCTCACAAGGATGAGCACAATATCTTCATCTATTTGAATAAGTTGAAAGAGTATAGGGCCAAGCGTGTGGATCTAAGTGAAGACTCTTGGAAGGATGATGAGCGGATGTACAGCCTAGTATTGGAGAATTGTTGGACACCATATAGTAATTTCTTAACTCTCACGAGGGGTGACTACAAACTACAAAACATGTTATGGGAGGTGCTTAATAAATAGCTATTGGAAGAAGAAAAAACATTGAAACAATTATATTTTCTTGGTTTGACATCCCAGAAAGCCCTTGAGTGCACTATCTTCATCTATCTAAACAAGTAGGAAGAGCTTAGGGCCAAGCTTGTGGCTCAAGGTGAAGAGTCTTTTCAAATGATTAAGAAGATGTGCACCCTAGTACTGGAGAATCGTTTGACACCATATAGTAATTTCTTAACTCTCATGAGGGATGATTACAAACTACAAAACATGTCATGGGAGGGGCTTAAGAAATAGATACTGGAAGAAGAACAACATTGAAACAATTAAATTTTGCAATACAGAACATTCATGAAGCGTATCAAATGATTTTTCCAAGAATGTTGAGCAAAATCATTTGATTCAACCATGCGAGTCTTTAAATTTGTTTCATACTTTCCACGAGAAAACTAAATCTATAAGTTTGCAATAAGTTCATTTTGTCCATTGCAATAAGCACTCTTAATTTTGTTAAGTCTGGCTGGATGTAGAGGCTATAAAAAACATTGAACAAAAAAAAAACATTCTCATTGCTTCATTTAAGTTAAATTTTATTTTTTTAAGAACCATTCAGACCTTCTCCATTGGAGTGTAAAATGGTGACACAACAGTGTAAACAGAAAGCCTCTATATTTTCACCACTTGAATCACACCATTGAACTAAAGTGAAGGTTACACATCAGGTCTGATCTTGTAGAGAAATGTGGGTTCAGCTTGGATCTTTAAAACTCATTCTCAAGGTACCCACATGGTGCAGTATATGGGTGGATGATAGTTGAATATTGAGATATGTTATATTTTTGTTAATTTTTGTGATATTAACTAAACAATAATTATATATATAACCTATCACTAATATATATAACCTTTTAAAATCCTGTTTTCATGGTAGTCTCTGTTTTTTCTTTATATATAATTAATTATGATATTTTTTATATTTTAAAAATTAATTTAATGATTTGTTTTTAATTATAAGTAAATGTTTTCGACTGGAATCATAGACACACAAACAACATGGACAACAAACAGACCACACAAAGTGGGCAAAACAACAGTAAACCAGCAAACCCACATCAGCAGAGTTAAGGGTGAGACAGACAGGACAGACAGCCCAATAACAGCAGCATAATCAGCAAGTCGAGGTGGCTTGAAGCCAAATTGTTTCAGAGAATTTTGAATCTATCCCACCTATTTATGAGGGACTTCTCATTATACTTCTTGGCCTGGACCATCAAGAATAGTATTCTTATAAGAGGCCTAAAGCCCTTGTTTTCTTTCCGCTCTTAGTTGCATTTTCAGACAAAGATGGTGTATCCAGTTTGTAGGTTCTCCTTCTAGCTTTGATGAAAATTTTCATTTTCCTGTTATGATACAATTTCATTCTACAGATGGAAAAGCCTAGCCTTGTCTTCCTTTCCCTCTCTCTAGAGCTCCTTATTCTGTTCATTACATGTACTAGAATAGCTTCGTCTAATATGTTAGTTGACCTTCTCGTAATGTTAATTAACTGTCATAAACAAACATTCATCTATTGTTTTGTTTTGCTTAAGAATTAGATAGATCATAGTACTCACCCTTGGATTCTGCTGAGACTCAGCAAGATCAATGCTCCCTCTCTGTAGAAATTTGCAACAATTGAGTCTTATGCTTTAAATCGGCAATTCTCTCCCAAACAAACGAAACTTTGCCAGACTCAGCAAGTTTTGAAGGTCGGATTGATTTTAGTTCGATTTGGTTCAATCCCTGCTCAAGTTAATGTGTCATGATCATGACAGACTCAGAATGATTAGAGATTATATTAATCTACATCAAGTAGTCGGTAAGCTGTAGCTCTTGAGAACAGGTCCCAGGTTCAAATTGGGATAAGAATCTTTATCAATTTCCACCTGGGAAGTATGTGATGGTTATACTCAACCGAAATGCCTAGCTTTGTATCAGATTCACTTGATCATTTTACTATTTCCTTATGAAAAATAACAAACTCTTGTTTTGGTGTTATTTGTCTTTCAATAATTATAGTTTGACACTCTTTTAAAGGCATTCGCTTGCCCCCTTGTAAAATTATTCGCCATAGAACTGACACAAGCTGTTTTAATGCTGAAGCTGTTGATGGCAATGGATTCATTGCTCGAGATTTGAGTATAGAAAACACATCAGGCCCAAAGAAAATGCAAGCAGTTGCTCTTCGAGTAAGTGCAGATCAAACAGCCTTCTACAACTGCACTATCAAGGGATATGAAGGAACTCTTTATTCCCACACTTTTCGTCAATTCTATAAGGAATGTACAATATTTGGTACTGTGGATTTCATCTTTGGCAATTCTGCTGCAATTTTTCAGAATTGCAGGCTTGTGGCCTTGAAGCCCCTTCCGGGTCAAAACAATACCTGCACAGCACAGGTCAAATCTGATCCCAATCAGAACACAGGATTTTCATTTCAGAAGTGCAAGGTTGATGGAACCCCTGAGCTCCTTTCAACAGGGAACTTTTCTACTTACTTGGGGACACCATTAAAGCAATACTCTTCCACAGTTTTCATCCATTCACATCTGTCCAAAGTTATACATCCGACTGGATGGCTTACACCCAGTGAAGACCTGCCCCTGGATAAAGTATTCATGGGAGAGTTTCAGAGTGAAGGCCCTGGAAGCAAAGTTTCAGAAAGAGTGAATTGGTCTAAACAACTTTCAGATAAGCAAGCAAGTTCATTCAATGCTGATGATTTTATATCTGCTTCTAAATGGCTTCCACTAACCCATATCAAGTTTGATGAAATGCCATGATTAAAAAGTTTCAAGTTTCAACATCTGTGCTCTTTAAAGCATTTCCCTTCATGTAATATCATAGAGAAATAGGATGCAGTAGTAAGAACATATCTTGCTGATGCCTTTGGCAATATTTTGTTGATAATGCATATCAATATGTCAAAAATGTAAAAGATTAAAAATAGCCTAAGTTGGAATAATCCTTAGAGCTGCACAATTACAATAGCAGTGTCAAGATGAAGAGAACAGACATGACTTTCAAGGATAGGATAAATCTCAAAGAGTTCTTATGATTTTTGTTTTATAACATTATATAAAAGAGATTATTATTTATTATATTTACATGAACAAATATGAATTATATTAAAATTCTGTGTATAATGTTACTTATAAATTTGAAAAGAAAATAGGTGTACAAATTGAAATAAAGATTAATATTTGAAATTGCATGCCACATGTTTGAAATCATTTTGATATGTGTTAATATTTTAATTTGTCTTTTTTTAAACAACTCAAATTAAAATAGTATATGAGATAAAATTTCTCTTCGATTTGTAAAGGGAATCTCTCTCAAATTTAAACTACCCTAGACATTAAGCTATAGAATTCACACTATACAATATTTTTTGGGGGGATTTTGCATAAAATGAAATAACTATCTATTCGCTTGTTTTTTGGTTTCAAGTATGAGTACAAGACTGATTACAACTTGTCTCACAAATGAGATTTTCTAGATGTATGGATTAAAGCAACTAACTCTAAGGACAAACAAGGCAACTTCTTATTTCTTAAAATAAAGACTAGCAATACAGTGCATATACAATTTGGAAAGAGAAAATAAATTTGAATACAAGATGACATAAAATTTTAAGAACTTATGTTGCATGCAAAGCTATCATTTAGATGAATGAACAACTTTAATACAAAGTTTGATCTAATCATTTAGTTTCAATCTAATTAATCAATATCATTAAAAAAATAATAAAGCAAACACAAATAACACATCAAATGATATTTTAACATGAGTGTATTCAAAACACTTATTTATAAAATACAAGATACCAAAATTTTAAAACTTCAAAATAATCATATTTTTATCCCAAAAACTTATGCTTTAAAGTGAAATGCTTAAGACCTAAAAATAAGCCCTCAACTCACACTAGAAATAAGACCACTAAAAACAACTACTACCAAAAGTAACAATCCTTTGTGATTTTGAAGCAACTTTTTCACTGATACCTCATATATCCTCTAATGAATCTTGAAGCCTTAACCATAGATAATTCATGGCTTCAATTTGATAAAATTGAAGATAAAACCTTTGCATGATGATATGTCTAAAACCCAAAATTTTGGAATCATGTGATCATAAAATATGTTTGACATTTCTTTCAATGCGTGTAGAGATATGCTCTAAAACCCTAGGATTTCGCCTTTAAATCAAACTACTCATATGAAAGCCTCACAATTTTGTTCTAAATTTTCATAGATAGTGATATATGCTTGAGGACAAGGATATGACTTGTGATAGAGCTATTTTTATCGCCCAAAGATGTATTATAAAATATACTATTAAAAATATATATATATTTAATTATAAAATCTATCCATAAACTAATTTTAAGAAATTATTTATCTTGAATTCTTAAATATAATAAATATGATAATTTATTAGTCAATAGATTTTCCCTGTGTGAACTTGCAAGTCCAAAATTGATTGATGAACTTGTCTCACATCTGAAGACAAGATTTATTCACCATTAAACCACTCTTGAGTTTCCGAAAACCAAGTTTCAATTGTTGGTAAATTAGTTGTCATTTAATAGGAAAGTCTTCCAAAATATCATGTGAAATCTTCAAAAAACCAAAATCAAATAAATACCCAATATCTCTGAAGAAAAGATCTAGATTTATCTTAGTGGAAAAAATCTATACCGTTAATCCTTGAACCTCTTTTAGGTGCAAGTGCTAGTTTTTATAAATTTTCATTTGTAATTTTCATTTTTATATTTAAATATTTAAAATAAATAAGGTTATATCTAATTTATTTCATTTTATAAATTAATTAGATTAAAAAAATGTATACACTCATAAATTAATCATCTTTATTAATTAATTTATTTTTAATTAATAAAACTATCTAATTTAATTGATTAATTAATTATTTCCATGGGTGAAATACTTCAATACCAAGACCTAATTCACCTTCCTCCTACGTTGCAAAATACACTTGCCACAAAATACCTTAGTAGTATTGTTAGATAATCATAATAAATCTATAATCGATAACTAATAATTAATCATATCATAAATCACTTGTACTAAAACCATACACACCAAGAAGTGAACTAATCTCAAAGTCAAATTCAAAATAATTCACTAAAAGAAACCATCCACATCCCAGTTTGTAGGATTAAGGTGTCATCAACCTTGTAAATCCTATGTCATATAATTGCTTCTAATATTGTTTGCAAATCGTTTATAAGAGATGGATTCACCATCAACACTAAGAATTTGTTACCATCAAGGTTTAACTATTATGGTAATTAAGTTTTACTAGTATAGTAATTAATTGTTTTATTGGGTTCAATAACTATTTTTTATTGATAGTGATTTACTATTTATTGGGAAGGAATATTTGAGGATAATGTTGTTTTGGGTATTCAATTTTCCTTGAGGTCATCATGATGTTGTTTTTTCAACTTGTGTGGCTATTATTAAAGATAAAACAACTTGTGGTTATAAGCAAGAATCACCAAGTTGGTTAGAAATTAGCAACAACCAGGTGTCCAAATCAAGTAGGTGAGTAAAATGGTTGCAACATACATTATCTTATACATTAAATGTTTGGATTTATCTAAGGGAGGCATTGGGATATGATAACCAACTTGGTTGCCCCATTTAGAGGGTGAAAATGCTATATAAATAGGGGTGATGGTGGTGGAAATGAATATGATGAGTTAGAGTGAAAACTCTATACACATGTTTTGTTGGATTAAAGACATAGAAATAGTGATGGAAGTGAATGAATTGTAATCTTACATTTGTAGATAATACATGGTTGGCATCTTTTCGGTGGGGTTGTTTCTCAAAATTGTTTCTCCACATAAACCTTGTGTTGTGAGATGGTCTTTTGATGGTTGTTGATTTGTACCTCTTTGTTGTTGCTATCTTATAGTGATGTTATCTTTATTTTATTGTTATTTTAAGTTCATATAAGGTGGATTTATTAAACATGTTAAAATGGTTGATTTAAACATCATAAAGAAGTTAAATCTCTACAAGGTAATTCCATATTAAGGCAACTTAATTTCAGATTTGCATACAATTTCATATTTCATATTGTAGTAATCTAAACTGTGTATCTCACCAATCAATATCATAGCATGAATGTAGCTTTCATGATTAACAATTGGATTAGAGAATGTTCTCTTAACCAATATTTGGTATCAGAGCTAGATTTGTTTAAGGGATTTTTGAAGGCTTGTGGATTGTAGTGGATGTTTTGTGTGTTAACATTATTTTTTAGATATGTGAGATTGGAAACCATGGTATCTAACACTCAAATAGATATAGTCTATGGGATCTATGATAGGTAATGGAAGCTCATGGTTGAGGATCTTATTTTTCATAGAGTTGGTCACGTGTTTTCTCCTTGCATGGTTGTGACCTTGAGCTTTTGTTTGGAAATATGTGACTATCCTCTTACATGGTAATTATGTTCCTTTACCTTATGGTCATGTGTAGTGAAAGGGTTTTCATGTTGGGTGGGTGTTTTTGACCCCTTGGTCGCATAGGAAAACACCTACTATTTGGATTACTGTATGGAGTGCTTATGTTGGATTCATGGATTTAGTCCCTAGTTATATGAAAGAATTGGATTATTTTCCACTAATTGTATGTGGGTTGTAGAGTTGGTCTTTCTATGATTTGGATACTCCTGAACAACTTATTTTCTTTTTTTCATATTCATGTTATTTAGATATGTATGTTTTACACTTTTCCTATTTCAAAAGGATATGGATTTGTAGATCTAGGGTATTCCATTGTTTCATATGACATATTTGATTGTGTGAATTTTTAAATGTTTAAGTGGATTCAAATTTATAGAGATGGTTTTGTAGGTTTGTAGATTAGTGGAAAGATTGTGTTCAAACTCTTAGAGCCTAGGTGGAAACAATTATAGATTTGTAAGGCTTCTTGTTGTGTTTTTATTGATCTATGGTTACTATTATATGGATTTGTTTAGCAAATTAGGTTTCACAGTTATCCTAGTGTTTGAGTCTTGGAAATCTACATGTTATATCTAGTTACCTTTGTTCTACATGATATTGATGTAGTGTTGAATTTATTTATTTAGTTATATGAGTTTGGAACATTGATTATGTATTTCTCCTTTGAGATATTGCATACATGAAGATCTTGTAAATTATCTAATGTGGATTATGTTTGGTAGGCCTATTCTTGGTCACCTTGGTTACATCAATATGTTTATTGCAATGAAACAAATAATTTTTTTTGGAGTACCTATTATACTTGTTCATTAGAATCTATAGTAGCAATCTATGGTGCATGATAAGGTCTATTCACTTTCAGTAGAGTTTTGGAAATGATGTTGGTCATGATGTCATGAATAGCTTAGTATCAATTTTAGTGGGAGTTTTGTGCAGTTACATAGTGTATTATATCTTCTTTGTTTCAAGATCTTGGTTCTAAGTTGTTGTAAGCCATGGATTTTTTTTATTAGAGTATGGATGATCTTTTGTAATGGTTGTTGGTGTCATAAGTAGCTCTTGGATTATTCCTTAGGTTGTAGTGATATTTCATTGACATCTTTGGTTCTATTGATAGAGGATGATTGGTCCTCATATTATTTGAAGAGATGTTGGTATCCTAGTTTACTATGGATGACTCTTGGATTATTTGGCAAGGTGTCATATTTATGACTCATCAATTTTGATAGATGATCCTTGGTTTAAAGGATGGATGGTATATAGTGTCATGATGTACTCTTGATCATGAGTTAGATTTTTGGCATAATATAGGTGCTCTTGGGAGTAGGATATATTCATTGGATCATATGATCTTATTTTAAGAAGATGTTAGATCATGATATGTTCCTAATTCTATAGTTGGAGCTTTGATAGTGGTCTAGTTAGTTCTCTTTGGTTTTGAGTATTATATTTTCTTGGAGCTTCATGACTTTGCAAGTTGTATTTGAAGTTGGCATGGATAGATTGGTGGATGCTCATGGATACTAGAGAGACTTGGGTGAGGTTCAATATCTCTTGTACTTAAATATATGTGTTTGAATGGTTACTTCTTATGAGTTTTTTCAACAAAAATACCAAGCAGCTTACACCTAGATATGGATGTGAGTCCACTATGGACGTAATGAGAAGGTTTCCCTTTATAACGATATTTTATTCCTTGGTGTTGTATGCACAAGATAATTTTGTATCCAACTCTAGGTCTACTCGGCATGTGAATGATCTAAGAGATTTCATTCACCTAAATATAAAATGCATTTTTTAAATTGTATATTGTCATCTCTTGTGAATTAGTCTTGAATGTGAAAGTTCTAAGGGCTTGTTGAGAAGTAGCTACATGGTTCTATGGATTTTGTTCTCCTTATTTTTTTTATCTTGGGCCATGGAACTATTTTTGAGAACTTGTTTGAAGAGGTATAGGAAATGGTGTGTGCATTTAGGCAAATTCCCTTTATTGGTGTAAATTATTGGTTTATTTGATGTACCTTTAGTTTAAGGGGTTTACATCTATTGTTTGTTTTCATCATAATGTGAATGTTAGATGTTGATACCCTTTCAATTTGAGAATGATGGAGGGGATTTTAATTTACACAACTTGGCACATGTTACTGTTGTACAAGAATATGTCTTGATTTGTAGGTTATCTCTTTCCTAGTTTATTATCTTCTTCTTGAAGGTTTTGATGTCTATGAAGTAGAGGTTACTATGGATTCAAGTGTTGTTTTTTGTACTTCATTATTGTTGGCATTAATTTGGTAGCTCCTTGATTTCTTTCTTAATTGGTTTAGAGGAATTGGGAGAGTTATTTGGATATTAGTAATAAGAGATGTTTCATGCATATCCTTTTATTTTTCCTTAACACTATGTAATAGAGGAGTAAGCCATGTCCTCTATGTGAGTGTTATAGGTAGACTTGGTATGCCTTGATCTATATTTAGATTTTACATTATCCATGTAGTGGGTGTTTTTGGATATGTATATTTTTCATTGTTCGGATATCCTTTTAGTTTTCTCAATTTGTAGGTTACTAATGTGATGATGAGTTTGCATCTTTCACTATTTGAAACATAAGAAATGTAAAATTTTAGTGGGTTGTTTTTACCCATTGTTCACATTGAAGACTCAAATGTGGATTTTTTATATCTGCATATTAATTCAACATTTATGCATACTTAGTTAATTGGCCTTGTTTATGGTCATTTGTGCATTGGTATTTTGCATTGAGATAGGAGGATGGATGATTAAATTGGTGGATATACAGAGACTTGATTGCAGTTTTGGTTGATGTGTTGATGACATGAAGTTCTACCTATGATAATTTATTTACCTTGCTTTGAGGTATGGTTAGATTGGATGAGTTGACAATCTTGTGATTATTATTACAACTATTATGAGTAAGGTAGCTACTCAAAGATTTCTCTTACTATTTGAATTTTATGATTGTGTTCATATATAGATTTATGCAATATTTAGTGACAATTTGTATGTTTCACCTTAGAATGGTTCTTATCTTATCATAGATTGACATGATGGAGGATGAGAGGAGTTCTATCTTAAGATGGTGGTTATTTTTTGTTGCTATTGCAAGTATCTTTTTGGAGGATGAGATCATGTTGAAGAATCAAGTGGTGCAATGTTGGCTAAGGGTGTTTTCCCTTTGTTAGTTTTCCAATAGATGTATTTATAATGTATGATGTCAAGTGGGAGAATGTTAGGATTAAGATTCCATGAACCTTCTAAGTACTATTTCATATAATTAATCCTAATATTGTTTGTAAATCATATATAAAGGATGAGGAATTCACCGTCAATGGTAATTATTTTTTGCCATCAAGGTTTTACTCTTATAGTAATTAAGTTTTATTGGTATAGTAATTAATGTTTTAATGGAAGCCAGTTTAACTATTCTTATCGACAATGATTTAATATTTATTAGAAGGAATCTTGGAGGATAAATTTGTTTTGGTTGTTCAAATTCCCATGAGGTTGTTATGATTTTTTTTTTGTCACCTTGTGTCTATTATTAAAGATAAAACAACTTGTGTTCATAAAAAATAACCACTAGGTTGGCTAGAAACTAACAAAAACCAAGTGTCCCAATTAGGTAGGTGAGTAAAATGATTCCAACTGACACTATCCTATAAATTAAATGCTTGAATTTATCCAAGGGAGGCATTGGGATATGATAACCAACTTAGTTACCTCATTTAGAGGGTGAAAATGCTATATAAATAGGGGTTATGATGGTAGAAATGAATAAGATGAGTTAGAGTGAAAATTTTGTAGATGGGTAATGTTGCATTGAAGACACGGAAGGAGTGATGGAAGTGAATGTATTGTAATATTGCATGTTAAGATAATACTTTCTTATCCTCTTTTCTTGGTGGATCTTTTATCGAAAGGGTTTTTCCATGTAAATATTATGTTGTGAGATGATCTTCTAATGGTTGTCGATCTGTGCCTCTTTATTGATACTATTTTATGGTGATGTAATATTTATTTTATTTTTGTTGTAAGTTCATCTAAGGTGGATTTATTAAGCATGTTAAGTGGCTAATTTAAGCATCATAAAGAAGTTGAATCTCTACATGGTAATTCCATATTAAGCCAACTTAATTTTAGATTTGCATACAATTTCATGTTTTCATATTGTAGTAGTCTAAGCCTTTTACCTCACCATTTTCTATCATAGCATGAATGTGTAGAGGAGGGAATTTGACACCCTCAAGACAATGAGGTCTCAAGAAGTGAATAGCCCTCAACTATCTCAAATATCAAAGCTCGGGTGATGGTATAAGATGATATAAGGTAATTGTTTATGTCATGTAGAAATAAAAGGTGAGAGTTCAGAAGTAGAAGGAGCAGGTCACAGAGGTCTTCTAGATAGTCTGACGAGCTCTTGGCCAAGGACGATAGTGTGGTACGCAGATGTCCCTATGGTGTGCTAGAATCTCATATGGACCGAAAACCAAGAGTATACCAAAAGACAACAAATTAACCACTACTGTTTTGATTACTAAGAACTTTTAAGATTACGAAAAAATAACAAAAACTGATAGAAGTAAAGTAAACTAAATGAGATGTGAAGGATAAAACAAGAGAAGAAAAAAGAAGACACTCACAACAAACCAAGTAATGAAGCCTCTAGTAATGAAATGTCTTTAGTATTTGCACACATAAAACTGAGAGAAAATGTTAGGGTTTTTTAGGGGCTTTCCTTAGTCAAACCCCCGCTTTGGTGTCTCCACCTCCACGGATAGCTAGACGAGATAGAAATAAAATGAAATAAATATGATAAAAGAAGAGACAAATATGCTAGAATAACATGCTAACTAAATAAAGCGATAATGCAATAAATATATTACAGTTACCCTCCTTTAGCAAGATGAGAATGTCGAAAGGGAGTGACTGTGATCTTCAAGCTTGAAAGAACAACATAAAGTTCCTTTTGTGAGAAAGAAAATAGAAAAATTAAGTTGGTATGATGTAGGAAGAACAAGAAAGATTGAGGGAATGACTGAGAATGAGAGAATGAGTCCAAGAGTTGAAGGAATTGAAGGAATGGATTGAAAATGAAGTGTTTTATGAAAGTATATGCATGCAAGGGTCAACCAAATGTGCTTGTGAACTAGCAAAGGTTTTACGTTCTAGTAGGAAAGAACCATAATGTCTCAATGACTACTGCAATCAGGAATCTATTCGAGATCTTAGCACAACACCTAGACATTTGCACAGTGTGTGTTCATTCGAGACATAAAATCACTTTAACGACCAAGAAAAAACAAGTTAAGGATAAAATTAAGGCTAGGAAAAAGGGACATTGCATTATTAAATTTAATTTATCTAAAGGGGAGGTTTATGGAATGCGAAATTGCATAGGATGTAACTTATGACTTTACATTTTTCCCCCACTTTAGCAAGCATGTGCATTCTAGAAAATGTGAGCTAAAGTAAAGAGATAAAGAGATTGAAGAGAATATCCCTAGGATGAAGAGGATGCAATTCTTCAATTCAGTAAATGCGATTGAAAATTTTAGCCAAGACACGAAGAGGACATGGGTCTTTGTTGAAAATGAAGGTAATATTGTAGCTTAAAACTTGTAAAACTATGAGACTGTAGATCTAATTAAGTGTTCTTTGTCACAATTTTATGTGTATGATTAATCTATTTAGATCATTTTTACCAATTGTAGAAAGAGACAAAAGATTGCAGAAGAATGAGACAAGGAGATAGAAGTGACACAACATATATGTGGAGAAACTATTTCGAGAAAAAGGTCCACCAGAATCAATAGTGCTTGTATTATTTAACCATAGAACAAGATTACAATAATACTATATCAATCCTTGATTGATATGCTTCCTTTCCTTCAACAATCCTTCTTCACAACCTGCAATAAACTCTCATACACTAGTTGCAATTAATAGACAATAATATGAGCATGTAAACTCATAAGAGTTGAACGATACAGGAGCATAAAGCTCCTCACAAAAATATACACCTAGATTGAGCAAGTAGAGTTCCACAATGTAATATGAAGTTAAACCAAAGTCTTCCTCAATTTAGGCACCCCAAACTAAACACTTAGCTGAACTTTGGTCAAGAAGATATCATGCAAACTTCACCTCAAAGTTGGCACCCAAGAAATTGCTCACTTGACTGAGCTTTGTAAATATCTTCTCATGCAAAAGGTATTAACTAAAAGATGCCAACATGGGTGCCCAAGGTGGTCCCAAGTCAATCTTAGTTAACTGAAACATATCTCTCCATCGATTCATGCAAACATTATGCATGATTGATCATCCCCACTTAATTGAAAGTATCCAACTGTTATCTATCATGCAACTGAATTCATTAGTCATGCAACTCAAGTCAACTAGCATTCAACTCAAAATAACTACATGCAACTGAAGATAACTAAACCATAACTGAATTGAACTGATATTGAACTAATAGTGCCACTCCACTCATGTAAATATCAATTCCTAATTTGTAGGATCAAAACATGCATTACTGAAGTGTTATCAATCCTCCAAACAGTTAACTGAAGCAAGATGGGTTCCACCTTCCATGTGGGCACCCCATGTGCTCCTATCTTGTAGGATCTCTTCTTGGACGTCCCCACATGTTCCTATCATTTAGGAATAATCACAAATTTCAATTTACATGTTCATTTCATTTGAATTTAATCTCTTTCTAATACTAGTGTTGGGAAACACCTTCCAAGGACTTACAAGATACATGAAATATGTTTAGGATTGCAATTAAATGGAATCCTATTCCCAACATTCTCCCACTTGACATTATACATTGCAATTATTCTAAACAAGGAATCATTATTATAAATCAAGTACAAGACTCAATGCCAATGGCCTTCCTACACCAAGAGAACTTATTTGTAGGAACTGGTTTCGTAAGATAATTTGCAACATTGATCAAAGTGTCAACTTTCTCAATCAATACCTTCCCACTCGCAACCATTTCTTGCAAAAATTGATACTAAACATCAACATGCTTGGTACAAGCATGATACATAGGATTTTTGGCTAAACAAATAACACTCTGACTATCACATTCAAGTCTATTTTTCTTGCAATTAAAACCAATACCTTTCCCAAGTCTATGTAAGCAAACTGCCTCTTTAGAGGCATGTGTAGTAGCCATGTACTCTGCTTCTATGGTGGACAAAGCAATTGTGGGTTGCATCTTACTCATCCAACTAACCACAACTCCAAACAAAGTAAACACAGCCACTTGTTGACCTCCGACCATCCAAGTCTCCTACCCAATTTGAATCAACAAAACCCTGTATGTCCAATGATCTATGCATAATATCAATAGCACCATGATAAAACAAACAGTAATCAGAAGTACCTCATAAATATCTAAACACCCTCTTAACATAAGTCCAATGTTCTTTACCAAGGTTAGACATAAACCTACTTAGAACTCTCACTGCTTGGACTATATTTGGCCTTGTATAGACCATTGCATACATCAAACTACCAACTACACTAGCATATGGAATCTCAACTATTTCCTCATCATCAAAATCAGATTTAGGACCCATGTCTAAACTTCACTTTGTGCCAACTGGTAAAGGAATATTAAATGGCTTACTATCATGCATGTTAAACTGTTTCAAAATAGTATCAACATAGTTGCGTTGACTTAAGCAAAGCTTTATGTTACCTCTATCTCTATTGATCTCCATACGAAGGATATATTTTGCAGCCCCTAGATCTTTCATCTCAAATTTGCTAGAGATTTGTGCTTTCAATTCTTTGATCATTACCTTGTTGTTACCAATAAACAACATGTCATCAAAATACAAGATAATAATTAAAATTTGATCATCAATAAATTTTATGTAAACACAATGATTTTCCTCACTCCTAACACAACCAATTTTCAATGCAAAAGCATCAAACTTCTAGTACCACATTCTAGGTGACTATTTCAATCCATATAAAGATCTCTTTAACCTACAAACCAATAATTCTTTTCCTTTTACAAATAAACCATTAGGTTGCCTCATATAAATCTCTTCATCAAGATTCCCATGTAAGAAAGCATTTTTCACATCCATTTGCTCTATCTCAAAATCATAAGTAGCAACAATAGATAAAAATAATCTAATAGAAGTTAATTTAGCAACACGAGAGAAGATTTAATTAAATTCAACTCCCTTTCTTTGGGAGTAGCCCTTGGCTACTAATCTAGCCTTTTACCTTTCAAGATTACCATATGCTCCAATTTGCTTTTTAAAGATCCATTTACAATGAATGGCCTTTCTTCCTTTGGGAAAACTCTCAAGATCCCATGTGTCACAAGTATCCAAGGAAACCATTTCCCCATGCATAGCTTGTGACTAAAGCTTGTTCTCATCTGAAGACACAGCTTCCCTATAAGATATAGAGGTTCATCATTAGTACTCATCAAAGCAAATATACAATGGAAATCAAGTGGTTTATACCTATCAACAGGATTCTATTGTCTTGTGGATCTTCTCCAAGAAGGTTCTTCTTGTTCCTCAATATGCTCATCATGAGCATCTATCTTAGAACTCTGTGAACTCTCCTCATCCAATCCATCCAATTATTCTTCAACATGTGCATCTTCATGCTTCTTAGTATTTATCTCAAAATGCACTGTTCGAGAAGTATCCTTCTCCTTTGGTTGTTCTTCTCCTGTATAAGATCTAAATTCCTTGAAAATCACATCTCTAGATAAAGTAATTTTTTGGGTTAGAGGATTCCAAAGCTTGTAACCTTTTACATTTTCACCATAACCTATGAATATGCATTTATGTGCTTTTGGATCCAACTTAGACCACTTTTCTTTAGGCACATGAACAAAATCCTCACAACCAAAGATCCTTAAATGTGCAACACTAGGTTTCCTACCTAACCACATTTCATAAGGGGTTTTATCTTCAATAGATGAACTAGGAGATCTATTGATTAAATAACAAGAAATACTTACAACCTCAGCCCAAAGGCACCGATCTAGCTTAGCAATAATTAACATACTCCTAGCTTTTTCCATTAAGGTTCAGTTCATCCTTTCTGTTATTCCATTTTGTTGAGGTGTATATGGAATAGTTTTTTGTCTCACAATTCCTGCATGCTTACAAT
The DNA here is from genome assembly GCA_007258455.2 of Sequoia sempervirens. Classification (NCBI taxonomy): domain Eukaryota; kingdom Viridiplantae; phylum Streptophyta; class Pinopsida; order Cupressales; family Cupressaceae; genus Sequoia; species Sequoia sempervirens. Next base: position 22,088 of record VDFB02060670.1, read on the forward strand.
AATCATCAAATTCCTTAGAACAATATTCACCACCATTATCTGATCTCAACACTTTTATCTTATGATCTGATTGTTTCTCAACTAAAGCCTTAAATTCTTTAAACTTATTGAACACATCATATTTGTTATTCATAAAATAGATCCAAGTGTATCTTGAGACATCATCAATAAATGTGACATAATATCTAGATTTTCCAATAGAGTCAATATCCACAAGACCCATAACATCTAAATGAATAATGTCTAATAATCCTTTAGCTTTATTTGTTCCATTAGGAAATGAAGATCTAGATTGCTTTTGAAACACACAATGCTCACATAAATTATTTTTGCCAATATTATAATTAGGAATACCATCAACCAATTTCTTATTAAGAATGGTCCTAATACCTTTTTCACCAATGTGGCCCAATCTATGGTGCCACAACATACATGTATTTTTAGCTTCAGTTACATTGGTTGATTTATTCAAATTGGAGGTATCAAGCTTAAAAAAAGTCCCAATCCAAGATCCTTTAGCAACCACCATTCCCTTTCACCAATTTGCAACCACCTTAATCAAATGTCACATGCATTTCAGAATCATTGAACTTAGATACAAAAAGTAGATTTCTAGCAAGTCATGGAATATGTAAAACATTGTTAAGGGTCTTAACCCTACCATCAATGAAACACAACTTTACCTCTCCTTTTCCTACAATCTTTGTTGTGCTATTATCTCCAAAGAAGACATTCCCTCCATCATATGTAGTATACTTAGTGAACCACTCCTTATTAGGAGTCAAATGATAGGAGCAACCTGAATCAATAAGCCAAGAGTCGTCACTAACATTTTTCATGAAATAATCAATGCATCATTACCATCATCCGAGGATTTCTTTGTAGAAGCATAAAAACTCTTTTTCTTGTTCTTACAATCCTTCTTTACATGTCCCAATTTCCCACAATTCCAACACTTTACCTTACTCTTACCAAGGGTTTTAGACCATCCTTTGGACTTACCCTTTCCTTTCTTGTATCCCTTAGGTTCCTTTTCCTTAGGCCTGCCTCTTACAAACAAGGCATATTGGGATCCCATTTTAGACTTCCTCCTCATCTCCTTTGATAGGAGAGTACGAATTATATTATCCATCTTAGGATCTGTGCCACTACCACTGATAGCAATAATTAGATTTTCCAAAGGCTCTAGTAAAGAACAAAGTAACAAAATGCATTTATCTTCATCTTCTAGCTTTACATCTATAGATGCTAACTGACTTAGAATCAAATTGAAAGTATTTAAATGATGTGCAAAAAAATCACCATCTTTCATCTTTAAAGAATACAACTATTTTTTCATATACAACTTATTAGTAAGACTTTTGGTTTGATAGATATCACCTATCCTCTTCCACAATTTATATGTGGTAGCTTCATCTGAGACATTCAAGAGAACAACATCAACAAGACATAACCTTATGGTCCCTCTTGCCTTCTTATCAATCTTATCCCAATCCTCACCTGACATCATTGTAGATGACTTTGTCTCATTACAAACAACTAACCACTGATCTCACTCTTCAAGGAGATCCTCCATTTTTAGTTTCCACATCTCATAACTAGATCCATTGAATCTTTCAATATCGAGATGAGAAGTAGAACTCATTGTAACACACTTCTTTTCCAAATCTGCAATAACAAAATAGTAAAAGATCCCACTACAACCAAAAACCTTCAGACTTTTAAGAGAAAGGCGTCCCAAACCCTAACCAACCATTGGCTCTGATACGAAATGTTGAAAATGAAGGTAATATTGTAGCTTAAAACTTGTAAAACTATGAGACTATAGATATAATTAAGTGTTCTTTGTCACAATTCTTTGTGTATGATTAATCTATTTAGATCAATTTTACCAATTGTAGAAAGAGACAAAAGATTGTAGAAGAATGAGACAAGGAGATAGAAGTGACACAACATATACATGGAGAAACCCTTTCGAGAAAAAAAACTCCACCATAATCAATAGTGCTTGTATTATTTAACCTTAGAACTTGATATTACAATAATACTATATCAATCCTTGATTGATATGCTTCTTTGCCTTCAACAATCCTTCTTCACAACCTGCAATAAACTCTCATAGAACTCTCATAAACTTGCTGCAATTAATAGACAATAATATGAGCATGTAAATTCATAAGAGTTGTACAATATAAGAGCATAAAGCTCCTCGCAAAAATCTACCCCTAGATTGGGCAAGTAGAGTTCCACAATGTAATCTGAAGTCAAACCAAAGTCTTCCTCAATTTAGGTGCCCCAAACTAAACACTTAACTGAAATTTGGTCAAGAAGATATCATGCAAACTTCACCTCAAAGTTGGTGCCTAAGAATGGGACCACTTGACTGAGCCTTGTAAATATCTTCTCATGCTAAAGGTGTTAACTGAAAGATGCCAACTTGGGCGCTTAAGGTAGTCCCAAGTCAATCTTAGTTAACTAAAACATATATCTCCACCAATTCATGCAAACATTATGTATGATTGATCATCCCCACTTAACTGAAAGTATCCATCTGTTATATGTCATGTAATTGAAGTCATTAGTTATGCAACTCAAGTTAAGTAGCATTCAACTCAAAATAACTACATGCAACTGAAGATAATTGAACCATAACTGAACTAAAATGGTATTGAACTAATAGTGCCACTCCACTCATGTAAATATCAATCCCTAATTTTTAGGATCAAAACATGCATTACCAAAGTGTTATCAATCCTCCAAACAGTTAACTGAATCAAGGTGGGTTCCACCTTCCATGTGGGTGTCCCATGTGCTCCTATCTTGTAGGATCTCTTCTTGGATGTCTCCACATATTCCTATCATTTAGGAATAATCACAAATGTCAATTTACATGTTCATTTCATTCAAATTTAATCTCTTTCTAATCTTAGTGTTGGGGAACACTTTTCAAGGACTTAGGAGATACATGAAATATATTTAGGATTGCAATTAAATGACATCCTATTCTCAACAGTCTTCTATCTTGCAAAGCTAACTGCAAATTCACCACAAACATGTTAGCTACAGACAAACACATTAGGTGAAAAAGTGAGAAAATATGTACACGATAAATTTTATCAAATATAAAGATGGCATTGATAGGTATGGCTAGCAAGTTGTGTTATGCTAGAGATCATATGACAAGTTGATAGACATGTTGATGCTACAAACTATGTTACAAGATAGTCACAAAAAAGACAAGTCTAGTCAGGTTTCCCTCAAACTAGATGACGAGATCAGGATAAAAGACAAATCTAGTCAAGTTTCCCCAAGCTAGACGACAAGATCATAAGACATCAAGATTTTTAAGACATATACATAATTTTGAAAAATAAGAAAAACTTGACATGATAGCCCCCCCTTAGAATGATATGTGCTACTCCAAGGAGCACAAGCCATTCTAAGGAGAAGATAGATAGATGGACAGATGTTGTGTCATGACATACATAGCAAGATGAATCCATGGAATGTTATCGCATGAGGGATAACATATAGAATCCACAACATCAAGAAAAAGCAGAGATAAAGAGATTGAAAGCATAGGGGGATCCAAGTATTCAGGGTTGGAACTGATCATAAATTTATATATATATATATATATATATATATATATATATATATATATATATATATATATATATATATAGTGTAAAGTATATGAATTTTCATCACCCCCCAAATAGATTAGAATGAGAAGAAAAGCACATGAAGATAAATAAAAATCCAAGTCAATATGGAAGAGGCCTAAATGCCCCTATGCTTTGCATCATCCCTAGTGTGAAAAGAAAATTAATTTACAACAAATAGAAGAATGATGAAACATATAGAAGTTATAAAATATTTTCTCTCTCCTATATTCAACTACTTATAAGTGTATCAAGGGTCCTCTAGAGGAGAGCACAAACATAAACAAAAAATTATAGGGAGAACACAAACAAACACACAAATCTCATCTAAAGATAAGAAGAGGTACTTCTCTAGTCAAGCACCTCTAATAACTCATCTTGCTCCTAATCAAAATCATTGTAAGGGGGGGTAGACAAGCTTGTAGAGGGAGGACAATGAGAGCAGTGTCAAGCGACTCACCTACAACAAGAGCCAAGGAGGAGGTCGCTTCAATGTCCCCATCGACAAGATTTTGTGAGGTTAGCATCATTGATCTAGAAAAGATGGATGACAGAGTCAAAATATCCTCCAAGTCAAACATTCACTTCTCCAGAGTGGAGTGCAATGATTGAATAGGAGAAGGCTGGGAAATTAGGGAGTCATTGTCAACCTTTGAAAGAGGGACAATGACAAACTCCAAGGAAGGAGATTCTTCCATCATAAGAGCAAAACAAACCAGACTAGAATGGGATGAAGAAGACAAAGAAGGATTTTTATGACTGTCGTTTGGAGTGAGGATGTGCTTTGATTTGTGATTAAGAGGAGAATGTGGAATCCTCACATCAAAAGCAAAAGGAAAGGGGGAAATAGAGGGAGTCATTGTGGTGCAAGAGCACCTAAGGAACACTAGGAAACACTAGGCAATTAGGCAATCTAGTTTTTGAATTTTTATCTTTAGTATGTTACCATGAAGGTCATGTTGACCATTGGATAGATGAGATAGCTTAGGACTAAGTTTGATCATTAGATTGATGTTTGGAAGGTTTCATGAGATTTGGAATCCTTTTACTCAGTTTCTAGGAAATTAGCAAGAAGTTGCAAAATGTTCCATTTTGCAACTTTGCCATAATAGGATTAGCATACAAGCGGCCAAGGAGTGGTTAAGGCCGAGCTTAACTATTTTAGAGGCCATATTTAAAGAGGACCTCGACATGGAATTGGGGTTGGAAGCATCTTTTTTATGATTGAAGTTTTTGAAATCAAGAAAACAATGTGTTTTGTGTGTTAGTTTTCTGAGTTTTGTTTGAAGTACTGCTTTAATGGATTGATCAGGCACTGTAACTAAAGTAGGATGTAGAGTTGTTAGTCTTCAAGCTTTGTGTGCCATTGATTAGTTCCTTTGTTCATTTTTAATCACTGTTTGTAAATAAATTTGATTCCACACTGTTGCTGGTCTGAACCAGACAGTTTTGAGAAAATGGGGTATTAGCTCACTTTCCCACTTAACAAATTGTACGACCCTTTGGGAATAGTGACTAGACTCCATGTGTGTAAATATGGTAGGTTTTAGGGTTTGTGTGAGCACAGGAGCTGTTGGCAAAGTCTTGCCCTAGGCAAGCCAGGAAGGTGCCCGACTAGGAAGACTTGAGTGTTAAGCACATAACTTGCAGGGGTGACTGTTTCTTGTTGATTTTCCTTTTTGAGAAGGCAGACATGAGTCTTGCCAAGGTCTGGAAAATAGGAGGAACCTCCACCAACTCATTTGGTCGGTGAAAGACTTGACATTTTGTGAGCAGCCAAGAAAGGGCTTAAAAACCCTAGTTTTTGTCCATTTTCAAGTGGAGGCATTGTACGGGCAGTTAAGACCCAAGACCTCGAAAATCCTTGAGAGGTGTCCATTTGAAGCAGGAAAGCCAAAGAAAGATTGGTGGTTCTTTGGAGACATTGAGAGAGTCAACTAGTTTTCTCGGAGAAGGAGACCTAATTGGGGCTCTTAGGCTAGTAGATTTTTTTTAACCCTAAATGAGGGTTTGGTGAAAGCGACCAAGAAATGGAGCTAGGAGGAACCTCAAGAACCAAAATTGGATGGATTGCAATGAATAGAAACACCTCCACACCCCTGCAAATCAAAATTCAAACTTTGGAGGTATTGTTAGTCTTTAGGGTAGATTAAAGGCTAAGGAAGAGTTAGAGATATAGCACCAAGATTGACTTGGTTGGTTGGAATTGTGATGGTAGTGGGGTTGGCCAAGAGAACCAGGGGAAATTGATCAAGAAAAGGGTCCTATAGGTTAAGGTGGTGAAGCAAGGCACCAAGGAGGTCTTACAAGCAAGACCTAGAGTAGAAATTAGTGAGTGATTCCTCCAATCCCCTCCCTATCACATTATAGATATGACCTTCATGTGAGACATATCCATGGGCTTACAAAAGGAGGAAGGTTAGGTAGAGAAGTGATCAGGGTAGGCTTCGAAGAGGGAGCGATGAATACTCGTACCCTCTTAGGGCAAGGTTCATCAAGGTTCATCGAGGAAGCCAGAAGTAAAACTAAAGCAATAGGAACAAAAGCAAGAATGGAAATGGGACCAATAGTGTTAAGCAAAGATAGAGATAGAAGGGTCACCCTCAATCTTCTGCAAGGTATCATGCTCCCAGGCCAATGCCTGTTGTCAATGCTTACGCTCATGCATAAGTCGGTTTCAACAATTATAAAAAATAAAAAATAAAAACCTAAGAAGAACCTAGGGTCTTTTTCTCCACTAAAGGAGTAGCCTTTGTGGTCATTTTTGATGAAAGGATAAGCTCTTGGGGAGGGACAAGAGGGGCTATAAAAACATAGACCAAAGTCTTGACCATAGGCTCCTCTCCTTTCTCTACTTTTGAAGCAAGTGGGGAAATGAGAGGAGGCCTCAAGGGCCAAGATATAGGAACAACACAAGAAGAACCAACTCCAGTTGTATGCTTTCCGTTACCATACAAGGTAGGGCAAGGGATTGTAGGAAAAGCTAGCAGTTGGAAAACTTGAGGCTTAGATTTCATTAACACATGCACCTTTCCTTTTCTTGTGCTTGACACAATAGAAGGAACCGAGGACACCACTGGAGGTTGTGAAATCATAACAAAAGAAGTTTACCTATGGGAGTGTGCTTGTCCATAGCCTTCAAGGAGGAAGGAACAAAGGACAAAGCATGTTGTTGTGCATGCATAGATGCCTTCATGGAGATAGCATGAGAATAATTGTTCGTAAATGGTCATTTAATGTTCATAGATGGTAAATAATGTATATAACTCCAAGAACCATGCAATAGGAAAATGGGACACCTATGTGAGGGTGGGGACATTTATTTATTTATTCTCTAATGATTTGGAAATATTGTTGCAAGTGGTCACTAAATAAGGGGTTATATTTGGAAGTTCAAACTTGACAAATAGTGGAGCATATTCCTTTTTTGTGGGTGAGGTATAATTAATGCTCAATGGGGAGTGTTTGGGAGTTGCAATTTCACATTATGGATACCTAGGTCCAAGATACTTGTGCACAAAGTATTATGTAGTGGTTTGTTAGAATATTTATCGTATCTTGGGACCATTTTTGGGCCTATATTATTGTGTTATAATATTTTTTGGCCTCCTTAGAAGTCTGTACATTGAAGACTTTGCATGGAATTTGTATTATTTAAGATATAAGGAAGGTTACTCTATTAAAAAGCTACTTTATGGAAGGAACATGTGTTGATATAATCCATTGTTTGAGATTTAATGAACTTTTGTTACCTTCGGTGGTTGGGTTTTTTACTTGAAAAGATATTCTTTGCATATAGCAATGTTGTTGTAGTTTACATATTTTTATTACTACTCTTTCTTTCCACCTCATGGTTTATCAATGCATTCCTAATGGAATGTGATCGTTATTGATGATGTTATCATTGTGTTTACCTAATTTCTCAACAACATTTTCATGAGTCCTACATCGCCCCTTTTAGTTAAAGTAACAACTTTGTGGGCCCTATACCACAACCTTATAAACTCTTCTCTACTCTTTTATTGTTGCTTTTACATCTAATGTATGATACAATTACATGAATGTAAAATGATTATATTTTTTTATGTTTTGTGCGAGTGCTACTAAGCCCTCTTCATGTGTATGTGTGCAAGTTCAAAGATGTAGCTTTACCTTAAGCATGAAGAAATCAAGAGGCATTGTCAAAATCACATATGCTTTTTCAATATGTTTGTTGCTCTAATTATTGTATCCTTCACTTTAGAACTTATGATTCATATGTCACACGCATACCAAAGTAAGGGCATAATGTAGAGAAAAGTATATGCATTGCCCTTTTATCCTCTAGTTTAGCACTCACTTTAGTCTCACATTATAATATGCTATCCTAGTTCTTAATCCCACCTATTTTTTGTACAATTCAAAATTAAACTAAAACCAACACTCCATTAACTTATATTGATCCACATTTATCCATACTAAATCTCCTTTCATCTATTCCTACTTTGGGACTAGATCATGTAGGTACAATTCTATCCCTTGGACAAAATCATGCTCAAGTTTGTATCTTCCATTTTTAGGCATTTCTTACCATCCCATGCCAACCCTTATGGAAAATTGGTACCAATCAACTTTCACACCAATATATTCCAATTAAATGCCAATGATATCATATTTAGGGTCAAGTCCTAAGAAACTCAAAATCACTCGTAAACCATCTTTCAAAGATCACATTAAGTGCATCATAAAGCAACAACATTCAAGAATTGTATCAATCACTAACAAATACACACCTATGCATTCTACATTGCATGTGTTTTGTCTTCAAATTTTGTGAATCACTGGCTTTGACTTTTGGTTAAGGAAGTTTAATTCTTAAAACATTGATATAGCTCAAATTAAGGATTTCAACAACTAATTAAATGGGGATTATTTATTACAAGGGGAAATAAAGATTTCAACACATGATACAATGAGTGTTATTTATTGTAGAGGAAATAATGATTTCATCACATTGTAAAATAAGGGTTATTTATTGTAGATAAAATAAACACTCCTATAGTTATTTAGGGTTAGGATTATTGATTTTTCTTAATGAATTGGTGTTATTATTATGGAAGATGTATAATGTGCTCCACAATCAAATATGATAATAATTTATGGAATTTGGATATTTTATGTAGGCTCCATAACAAGCTTGTTACTAATCCTTGTGCATTTAATATGGAAGATGCAAATTTGTTTGCACGTCACAATTATGTCATTTATTATTGCAGTCTTTTAAAACATGTGTACTTGGAAGGCAATTTACTTTTGGGACTATTGCATACCTAATTAATACTATTGGAGGTTTGCTGCAAAAAGACAAACCCAAAGATATTTAAATTAAATGTCTATGATATCATATTTAAGTACATATCTTGAGACAAAAAAACATTTGTGAACCATCTAAAAATCGCATTAAGAGCAGCTTATCAATCAATAACATTCAAGAATTACATTAATTATCCACAAATACTACACCCAAACATGATGCATTGCATATCTTTCATGTCTTCAAATTTTATAACAATACTAAAATCCTACACCTCCTTACTCTCAATTACATTATTTAATAATTTACTTAATGTCTCTTATAATTCACATTCTTTAGTGAGGTTTCTCACACATAAGACATAGCAAAACTTATCTTATAAGTCAATGTGGTTTCGTATAAGACAGCAAAACTCATCTTATAAGTCGATGTGGTTCCTTTTAAGACAGCAAAACTCATCTTATCTAACTCTTATTTGAAACTTTCAAAATCATAAAATTTTGTACCTCCTACTCTCAATAACAATTTTTTAAGTGAGGTTTCTCACACATAAGACATAGCAAAATCTATCTTATAAGTCAATGTGGTTTCGTATAAGACAGCAAAACTCATCTTATAAGTCGATGTGGTTCCTTTTAAGACAGCAAAACTCATCTTATCTAACTCTTATTTGAAACTTCCAAAATCATAAAATTTTGTACCTCCTACTCTCAATAACAATTTTTTAAGTGAGGTTTCTCACACATAAGACATAGCAAAATCTATCTTATAAGTCAATGTGGTTTCGTATAAGACAGCAAAACTCATCTTATAAGTCGATGTGGTTCCTTTTAAGACAGCAAAACTCATCTTATAAGTCGATGTGTTTCCTTTTAAGACAGCAAAACTCATCTTATCTAACTCTTATTTGAAACTTTCAAAATCATAAAATTTTGTACCTCCTACTCTCAATAACAATTTTTTAATGACTTTTAACATCTTTCTTAAACAAGATTTTAGCAAAATTCGTCTTGCAAACCCCTATCTGAAACAAACTATATAATTTTGACTGCGGTCAAAACGTACCCACTAAGGTAACCTCTCTCTTTGAGTAGCACCTTGCAATCATGGAAGACAATTCAAAATAAATTTTAAACTAAAAATTGTAGTGCATTGAATTTCTTGCATGTAAGTGGGTCAGTTGTGGGTCAGTTGTGTCCGCAGCTGCCCCACTAGGTACATGGTATGTCTACATCCTTCGACACTCTCATGTACCTCACAATAATCTCTTAAGGCAGTTTCCCATGTGCCTCGCAGGAGTAAACTTTGTCAGACAAAAGATGAGTTAAAACACACAGAATCCAGACACTACTGCACGGAGTTGAATTCTTTTGTAGGTGAGCCCAGTTGTATCTGCGCCACATCATTGTATGTCTGCTGTTTTGAGCTATGATTTGGTAGTTTCGTATAAGATTTCCTTTTGAGTTATGTCAAAAAAAATCTAATTGAAATACCCAAAAACCCACATCTTTATATTGTGGACTATAAAACTTAATCAAAATCTTTTTTCAGCTATATAAAAGAATTTTTCGAAGTTTGATTATACGGTCAATCCATTCAATAATATAGATAATAGTGAAGTGTTTGATTCATCTAAATTTATCTCTAAATTTATCTCGTATGAATGAAAGACAATATGAAGAGAAGTTATAATAGTGTATGTTAAAACTTCACTTTACAGATCCACCTAAAAATCAATTCTTCGATTTTAAAAATAACAAAAATATATAAAAATATCTTTAAAACATACATGATTACATGATTATTTTTATGTTCCTGAAAGTGTTCAAATGATAATTAGCATCACTATTTTGCATCACATTTCTTCTGCTCTGCTTTCTCACACTATGACAACGAAAAATTAACAACAAATTACTGAAAAGACCCTCTTATCTCTTTAAGAGTGCTTTTTCACATTCATTACACATTTACTGCCATATAATTTGTAAAACTTCAATAGTACATATACTTGAACATAAGTGTCACAACATAATATTTAGAAAATAAGTGCTATCCCTTGAAGAATAAGTGAACTGCTAAGCACTTCGTTGGCAGCCTGCGTGGGATGGAAACTGTCCCAGAAAACATAGGAGGAAGCATTGGCGCATGTTCCAATAGAGTGTGCATTGCAGAGAATTGACGTTTCAATTGTACCTGTTCCACAACAAGCCCTTCTAGTCTCTGCAAACCCTGCAATTATGGGGGAAAAAAAACATTTATCAGAGAACTCGGGCTTCTGCTGCTATCCATATCAATTAGAAAAAAGAGCTTCCAGAGAAAATTTGTGGCCAGAAAGATCGACCCAAATAGTTTTCTGTCCCAGAAAAGATTAAGAAACCCTTTGTGACCACATTCACATCATTTTTTTTAGCAAAATTCTTGTGAGATAGTAATGAGTGAAATGGGTGTTGAATTGGGAATCTTTACCATTGTCAGAAGGGTGCTTAACGACGTCTAACAAAGCAGTATAGATGTCAAACACTGCTATTTTCAGCCCCGGCAGCTTGGCTCCTAATCTGTTTACTGTACTGTTGAGCTTGCGGTTGTACAGCTGAGAGTCCTGGTTCAGGCGAGTTACACACTCGTTACTGCCGTATCCGAAGAGGGTGATGGCAGCTGGTAGGCATCCCATTGGAGGGAGAGAAGTTATTCCAATTCTTCTGGCCCCAGATTTGTACAGAGTCTGCTACAAAGAAAATAACCAACAACAAATATGAACATATTAATAAAAGACAAGATTCTTTCTCCAATGGTTTTATTCCAGTATTAGTTTGATTAAACATAAAGGAGGGGTAAATTTTTTATTAAAACAAGAAGTACAAAGCAAGGGTACTACATAGTCCTATCAAGCTCCAGCAAGTGATCCAACTAGTGAGACAGGTTCAGGGGTAACTGACCCGGGTACACCAGATTCCAATCCCATTTAACCATTCAATCAGCAACACCATTCCATTCTCTAGGAATGTGAGTGAAAGTAACAAACCCCAAAGAAGCACAGAGGTTGAAAATCTGAATAGTTTTTTGAGTCCAATTCATTGACTCAGATTTCATGAATATTGATTGGCATGAATTCATCTTTTACGAGAAAGAATGGACTCAGTATTCATTGGATCTTTTGAGCGAAGCTCATTGATCCAGATTTCATGAGCAGTGAATAGCATGAATCCATCTATCGTTAGAATGAATGATCCACTCAACACTCATTGCATCTAAATGACACTCAGCTAGGACTTTCTTTGGAGATCACTAATCATAAAGTTCCAAAAAAACAAACCCACTTAACTTACTAACAAACCACCTTAACTTGCTATCACATTTAACTACTGTAACAGAGCTTAGCAAATAAGTTTAAAACTGAACACCAGGAGAGATAAAATTCCAGTCAATACAATTTACTTTGAAACTTAGCATCTGCAGAAACGTTCATTTAATTTAAGGATGCACATACACACGACTCATATTGTTAAAACTTAAAAGCTACTCATTTATTGGTCTAGTAAAAGCAGCTTTAAAGGAACTGGAAATTTGGTATACTTCTTGCCTGAACAAATCGTGAGACCATTGGTAGCATAAAAGTATCTATGTACTGTGAAACGGTGTACGTCTTGAGGAGAACAGGACTAATGTAATAGTTCTGTACAAAATCACTGGCACCAGAACTGAGGATGTACAGAGCCTGAGACACAGTAGATGAAGCATTCTGATTTCCTACCAAGCTTGTTAGTTTGGATTGGTATTGCTGGAAGTATTGCAACTGCTGTGTCAAGGATATGGCATTCTGTAAAACAGAAAACAGAAAACAAAAACCCAATTAAAATTGCATAGCCTGTAAACAGTAGCATCCACATAAAAGTACAAATTTGCAATAATCATACGTAGAGCTTTGCTGTTGCATCATTTATGCCAGAAGCTCCAGAAGCGAAGTTCACGCCAGTGATAATGCTTTTACCAGAGGCCTGAGGACTGAGATAGGCAGGTGGGAAGGACGTGAATCCCAATGTTTCAGCTGTCAATCAAAGACAACATCAAAAAGAAAACATTAAAATTAAAAACCAAAAAAAAAAAAAAATAACCATGATTTTAATCCAATAGACTTGCTTCTTCTGGATTCACTATTAAACTCGCAAATATACCACAGCAGACCAGTAAAATTTAAGGCAAACTTTATGCATCAGTTTTTTCAGCTCTCACCCATACACAACAAGGGGCAATAAAAAATAAATAAGGACTAAAAACACTTTATTTGGATTCAAATGGAAATAAATAGTGTAGCTCCAACTTCCAGTAAACTACAGTCAAAGTTGTTCTTCACGTTCTTCAACAACAAAAGAGGACTAAGGGTCCTAAAATGAAAGCACTTCAATACTTGGAAAATGACACAGACCAAATCTTCATATTTAAAGAAGATAGAGCTATCATATCTAACAACATTAAATATTTATCACATATATCTTAAATGGCAACATCAGCCAAAATTTTGGGTACGTAACTTTTTGGTTTACCAAGACTTACCAACCAGTAGAAATGGTAAAGCTAATACAGTAAAACCCAAGTAAAGCTTGTTACATCTAAATAAAATCAGTGGTAAATATCAGTTATGGCAGTGTTAGATCAATGCGTCTCACAAACTAGCCCTGCCTGTCCAAGGACGAACAGCCATTACATATGATTATACCCTCAGTCAGTATCATCTAAGAAGTAGGAACATTAAAATTGCAGTGTCCTCTCCATCTCAAAAATAAATAAAAGCAATAAAATCGAAGTACCCACATCATCTAAGAGCTCGCCATACAATAGATTTAAAAACTACTTCAATTATCTCAAAAAATACTCTAAGCATTGAAATGTGAGTACCCACATCAGCTAAAATCTTTCTTCAGAGTAAACTTGAACAAGCACATCATGGAAAAACATCATCTAAAAAAAAAAAAAACTACCACCCACATCCTCTGAAATAAAATATTTACCACCCACATCCTCTAAACAAAAAAATCTGCCACCCATATCCTCTAAAATCATACTTTACTTCCATGAAGATTTTCAAGCTTTCTAGAACTTACAAACATAGTCTGTGGCCAATCTTCCATCACAGAACCGGCCAGTTGGAGCATGGGTATCAAAATCCCTGCCATAAGGAGGAAAATCACTCTTAACAAGAGTGTACAAATGGTTATTATTCCCCACATCCACAGTGGAATCTCCAAATATAAACAGAGCAGGCACAAGTTGTCCATCAACACTACAGACCACCATAGCCAGACAAACAGCAATCATACAAAATGGCCTTGACAGAGGCCTAGAAGGCCTCACTCCTACTGGCTTAGCCATTGAGCTTATAGATATTTTGCAATGGAGATCAGGAATCTCCAGTTATAAATGAAAAATGCTAGTGCAGACTGCACTGACCGTGGGTGAAGAGGCCACTTTGAAGACCTTATTAATGGCTGAGATCCTTTATTGTGATGGCACAATGGTTTAATGGCTATTAACTATCCAGCTACGATGGGAGCAGTTGGTATGGACACTTTAAAAAGTGTTGGTGATGATCATAAAGCCTGAGTGGAAGGGTTAGGCATCTAAAGTAATGAGCATGCAGTGCCCCTAGATTGTACTGAAGACTGCATCACCTACATTTCTCAAGGTTCTAATAGATCATATGCTGTTTTAATGCGATTTTATGGGAGAAATAATATCATGTTTGACTTGGCAGTTGCTCTGCATTATACCGAAAAGGTTGTGAGCTATAAATAGTGGCTCTATATGATTTCCTTCTAGTTTCAGTGTAATTAACACTATTAGGTGGTTTGTATAAAATAATTCATAGTTTGTTAAGTTGTCAATCCGAAAAGGATAGGTATTAACTTGAGGTTTACTTTGAGCTGTCATAATCCGTGCCCTCACTACCAACTTTATAATATATAGGTGTACGGTTATTATCAGTGTAATAGTCAAATTTATGTTAACTTTAATAGTTTAACTTTTTCATGTGACACGCCCTCTCATACTATGAGGATAGAGGAGATTAAACCTTGTGATCTCTTCCCTGCAACACGATGTTTTAGCCAATCAAGCTAGGCCCCCCACCCCTTATTAGATTTTTATTAATTATTTATTATGTTTATTGTTTTTTATGATATTTAAATATTCATTTTTTATTTTGATATTTGTAGTTTTTTGTTTCAATTTAATCTTATAATGTACATGTTTGATCTCACATTATGTAGAATTTATTTTCAAAATACAAAAAATTAAATTAAAATTTTTACCCCTCCCATCTATAAACCAACTTTACAAATGTTTGGGTGGACACTAAAAATCTCTTTTATTATCATTGTCATAACAAATCCCATATATCACTATTTCATCCTCAAAATTGATTAAATAAATTTTGTAGGAGTTAATGGTGACTCCCAACACCCCACGAATAGTTGCTAGACCAAAATATCTTTCACAAGAGAGAAAATGCCAAGAATAACTTGTTATGATTATGGATGCAAGATTGATACAAATGTACATGAGTGGCCTTGTTTATAAAGACAAGGTGAGAGATAGGATTATACAAGATTGTGACATGTGTCTTAATCTTATGTTATGAGACAATTAACTTGACAAAAAAGTAAAAAAGATAAGATATGATATGATCTTATTTAGACAACTAAGACTTTTAGAAGATCACCTAGGACCTAAGTAAACTTAACATGTGAATAAGTCCCCTTTGCTAAGATTAGCTAAGTACAAAACATTTATTCACACCAACAAATTTTAATTATTTTAATTAACAATCCATCATTTTTTCCTAACATTAATTAATTAATAAACCACTTTTTTATTAGTTTACCAATTTTCTCCAATGCTTACTCCTAAATAAATAAATTCTAAATTCTCTATTTAATCATTTAATCCACACTCTCATTTCACATTATTTAATATATTTTATAATTTAAATCCCACTCCTACCCCTCCACTCCCCCAAAAAAAAAATCTCTAATAAACCATAACTAGTCACTAATTAATTGTTTACACTTAAACTTCATAAATAAATTTAATTAAATTCTCCTTTTTTCTTCACCCTCTATTTTGCAACCACTTAACCAACTCATCCTCCACCATTGATTTTCTCAACCATTCTTGATTGGTGTTCTTCTAATTCAAAAGTCTATAAATCCCCCTTTCATAAGCCACTTTCAAAAACACCATTGTGAATGCAACGTTATGCTGTCATGTTGTGCACCTGACATTCCTCATTTCAATAGAAAAACTACTGAGAAAATTTTCATTACCTTACTCCTAATGTTAAAAACTTATAAAAAATATGATTTGTTGGGTTACAAAATAGAAAAACTCAATTTTTGGGCTATAAAGATTTTTGGCCAAAATATAATTCTAAATTATTTGACACCACTAAGGGGGTGCCTCTTACATAGGTCTCTTTGATATCTATAATTTAAAAAAAAAAACACCCAATCGATCTCTCACATCAAAAGTTATGGCCTCTAGAAGCTTGCATAAGAAATCTAAAAACATGTCGGACACATAAAATAGTTATAAGGGGGAGTTACTTTTGTTGACCAACTTATGATACATGTTATGATGCATCATAAGTCATCTTTGGTTGGATATAATGAAAGCAAAATGGAATGCCTAATTTGGTGAGTGGATTATAACAAGGTGATGGGAAGTGAAAGGAATATATTACTTTTAGCCCATGAGTTCATCTAGAGATTTGAAATTTGGGTGCCACTTTTGGTGTGGTTTTTGGCTCATGGTTTTATTTAGCTCATGGTTTTATAATTACCATTTAATAATTTTATGTATTGCATCTTTTATATATTAGGTGCTTGAGATGGAGGTTGTGTGAGGGTTTTGTAGATATTGTTAAGTTGTTAAAAAAAATCTAAATATCTAGTTCATGATACTTCTATGAAGACTTGCTTTACAAGCGTGTTGTAATTGTATTGTTTACTAAACACTACACTAGGCTACTTTGTAGTGTGAGGTTTTCCTCCCGAAAGATTTTTCCCTTGTACACCTAGTTATGATATTATAGAGAAGGGGAATTCCCTGCTCACAAGTCTCTTTGTTCTCAAGAGAGTTCCAAGGAATGAGCTGCCCTAAACTACCTCAAGGAATAAATCTTAAGTGACGGAATAAGAGGCAAGAGTTCAAGAATCAGAGAGTATAGATCACAGAGGTTTTTTGGACAGGATGACAAGCTCTCAACCAAAGGACAACATCATAGAATAAGGACGGCAACACAACACGCTGGAGTCCTAGAGGTGCGTTGGTGTCTCGTACGAAATGAAACCCGAGATTATCACAGAAAGCAATGTTATGACTACTAACAATCTGATTGCTAGGAACTTTTAAGAATGCGAGAAGATAACATAGAGTAATAGAACTAAAATAAATCTAGTTAGATGAAATATAAGTTAGATAGAATGTAAATGATGAAGTAAAGTAAAGGAGAAAATAAGTTCTCATAATAAGACAAGCAATGAAGCCTCCATCCAATGAATATCTTCAATACCTGCACACATAAGACCGAGGAAAATTGTTGGGTCTATTTAGGGGCTTGTCGCAGTCAAACCCCTGTTTTAGTGTTTCCACCTCCATGGACAATCAGATAGATAGATAAATAGCAAGATAGATAGACAAGATAGTAAAATGCATAGAAAAGGGATATGAGGAATCCCAAGGTGCTCAAAGACACAAGATAAGAGATAGATATCACCTACAAGGCTTGAGGAATCCAAAGAGAGGGCAAGAATGAAAGAGAGGGTTGTGAGAGCCAAGAGACTTACAAAGAGTGTTGTTGTAGCGAGTTGTAGAGAGCTATGAAAGAAAGATAGCAAGAGCCAGACAAGAGAATTTCCAAGAGAGAATCCAAAAAGAAGACCAAATGAATTGAAAAGATAGCATTTAAAGAGATAATAGGAAGGAAAAGAAGGTTCTTGAGTCATTACAAGGCATCTCGAGCCATTACCATTGACAAAAATAGCTGACAAGTGGCAAGGCACTCAAAAATGACCATTTGAACATTGAAATGTCACGAAACACTAGCGTAATGCACGGACATCCACGTGATGTGCTAGTGTCCAGACACATCGCACTACAAAACAACGAGAATGAGAAAAGCACAAGGCTTGACGCAAAGCTAGCATGCAAAGGTAGCTAATGAAAAGGGGTCATGAGCATCCTGAGAGGGGAAAAGGCTGATGCGGGGCTAAAATGATCCTACACAAATGCTAAGGGAGTGGAAACTAAAGTGGATACAAAAAATGTATGTGAAATTGCAAGGGGTGCAATTTTACGACATTGTAGATACATTATGTATTCTATGTTTATATGTGTTTATTCTTTCTGTAATTAATAAAAGATTAAAATGTGTGCAACATTCTCGTTATAATTTTACTGTAGGAAGTGTTTCCATGTACCTTATTTCCTTTTATTTGGTATCAGAGTCTAATCACATCATATTCTATGTATTAAGTAGAGGGATTTTTATACTAATCTTCATTTGAGTGAGAGCTTGCAAAGAGAGAATTTTGATCTTATTGCAAGAAAAGATGGAAATACATCAAAGTATAGAGATGGAGAAATTATCAAGTAATTTTTTTGATTTTGGAAGCTCAAGATGGAGGATGTGCTCATAGATTGAGATCTATGGGCTATAATATCTAGATCCAAACCTATAGCTATATTAGAAGATGAGCGGACTAATATGGATAGAAAACAAAAGGGTCTCATTAGGCTTAGTTTGGCCAATTCAATGTGGCTAAATTTGCATGAAGAGACTATGACAACAAACTTTAAAAAAAAAATTGTACAGATTTTTCAAGTTAAATCCATGGTGAATAAGTTTTTCCTAAGAAAGAAGTTGTATACCTTCAAGATGGAGGACGATGGGTCTATGGATAAACATCTAAATGCCTTGAATATGGTACTTAGTTGTACTTTATGGGAGTGAAAATGGAGGACAATCAATGTATGAATTTTTATTTTCTAAATGCATTCAATACGACAATGTAGAAGATAATTCACACACCACACAAGAGATGTTCATGGACCAATATTCCTATATATATAATGCTCATTATGGAAGAAGCCACTCCAAACTATATCTTCAAGAGGTTCTAAACAAAATATTATACTCAACACATATCCTTACAATGATAATCATGTCCTTTATATAGACCTCTCCTAATAATATAGTGGAGGGGCAATCCCAATGAAGGCCAACTCATCGTCTAATATAATTAATTACATAAATTATTCAGATGACATAATATAATTAACTTAAGGGATGTGTGCCACATGTTGGCATCTCAATCCACTTAAAATTGTTGGGAAAATGTGTCTCAACCTTGCAATTATATATGGTTTAATGTTAATAGGATGTATTATATATATATATACTAGTTACATCAATAGGTGTAATATACAATGGAAGCACGGGGTGGAGGGGAGGAGTGGGATGCGTGGTAATGTTAACATTTTTTTGTTAACAAAAACTCTTAAATGATCGACATACATTAAATTAATGATATATTGTAAATTTGAACCATTCATTATTAGTTCTAAGATTTGATGGTAGATGTTTTGTTGGCTTATCTTGCCCTGGAAGTTAACCATATTTTATGAGGGTATTGTATTACGACTACGGTATTGTGATGTATTCGGAGAGTCTGATAGCGGTCGTGTCATCTCTGGATCTCTAGTGGTGATATTCCTGTGCGAAGCTTGCTCTGCAAGTATATTGTAATCTTTGTGATTTTTAAATAATATATTGGGCAGCTTTTGGAGTGTGGGGTTTTCTCCCGAAAGGGTTTTCCCCACATAAATCACGGTGTTGTGGTATGCATGATATTTATGTTTATTTTTGTTTAAGTTTTTATAACTATTGAAAAAATCTGTAAAGTTTTGCATTATTCTCCTCTCAATATTAGCATATGAAGTTTTTTCGCTATCTTAACTTCCTTACAAGTGGTATCAGAGCTTGATCACCTTTGGTTTTAGTTGTGGGTTGTTGGGTTTTTTTTAAACTAATCCAGATTTGAGTGGGGGCTTGTGTAGAAGATACTTTGTGATCTTGTTGCAGGATTTTTTTAGATGGCAAGTTCATCAAGGAGAATAGAGGTGGATAATTTTTTTGGAAATAATTTTGATATGTGGAAGTTGAAGATGGAGGATCTATTGATAGATCGAGATCTGTGGGATGTTGTTGATGAGAATGTTTCAAGGCCTACAGATCCTACTCAGGTTACTCAATATAATGATAT
>VDFB02060672.1:0-11553 GCA_007258455.2 Sequoia sempervirens
TGTCTAATGGGGCCTTCAAAGTTCTTTATCCCTCTTCACATCAACTTTGTTGCTCTCATCAACAATTTGTTGATGACACTGTTATTCTTGTTGAGGTTTTTGTTGATACGACTAAATCTATGTCTTATTCTTTAGCAATATGAGGTGGCTTTTGGTCAGAATGTGAGTTTTCCTAAGAGCACTACTTTTTTTCTTAATACTCCGGAGCATCGTCAGTTGAGGATTGCTAGTATTTTGGAATGTGGTATTGGGGAGCTTCCCTCTACCTATTTGGGGCTTCCTCTTTGTTCTAATGGTGTTCCTGATTCCTTTTGGAATGGTATCATTGATAAGTTTCATTCAAAACTTGCTAGTTGGAAAGGTGCCCTGCTTAGCCAAGCACGTAAAATTCATTTAATCAGGTCGACTTTACATAATTTTTTTGGTTTATGCCTTAAGCTTGTTCCAAATTCCTAGAAGGTTTTGGGAAAAAATTGAGGGTATTTAGAAAATATTCATGTGGTCCGTGGTGGAGGAGAAGAAAAAATTACACTTTTTGTCCTAGGAGGAGGTTTGCAAGTTGAAAGTCCAAGGTGGCTTAGGCCTGTGCAAGCTAAAGGATTTTAATTCATCCCTTATGGTGAAACAATTGTGGAACTGGCTTGTGAGTAACAAAGAATGGACTGTTATTTACTCGACAAAATATTTGAGGGGGGTGGATAATTTCAGAGATTTGTTAAGGGAGAATTTTGTTCCTCCTCAGGGGTCTATCCTCTGGAACTTCATGCTTTGAGCTCGCTCGACTGTGGCTATTGGCCTGTGGTGGGTCTTTGGGAATGATAGGAGGATCTTGTTCTAGGATGATTGGTGGATTGGTCACAATCCCTTGAAGGATGAACCTTGGGCGACCCCTTTCAAAGCCTTCTATGTCAGGGAATGGGGTGTTTTTGTGTCTTATTATATCCTTCATGGTAGTTGCATCAGACTTGTTTTGGTTAATAGGGATTTGGAACCACTCTTTTTGTTTCTCTCTTTGATTCATATCCTTGTTGATGCTCCTAATGATTCTATGGTGTGGAGGTTGGCCCTGAATGGCAAGTTCCTTGTTTCTTTGGCCTTCTCTTTTCAGACCCAACTGGTTGGCCCCCCTCCTTTCTGGGGTCATTAATGGAATGTGAAGCTTCTGCCTAAAATTAATATTTTATTTTGGCTTATGTGTCAAGACAAGATTTTAACTCTCAATAATCTTGTGAAAAGGGGTATGTCTCTGCCAAATAGGTGTTTCTTATGTAAAGAAGCAGTCGAGGATTGTTTTCATCTTGTGGCTGACTACAGTTATTCTTGGGAAGTGTGGGCTTATATTCTTTAGCTATGGGATTTATCTTGGGTGTTTCCTACTTCTTTCCCTGATTTATGGTTTCAGTGGGTGGCTCCTACTCTTAATTTGGCTCTTTCGATGTTGTGGTCTCTTACCTTGGCACATTTGGTGTGGGGAGTTTGGAAGGAATGTAACAATCATGTTTCCCATCAACTGGAATTGTCGCCTTCTAGGTTGGCCTTCAAAATTTGTGAAGCCATTAAGGAAAATTTCCTCTCTAAATTCTTGGTGCTCCCTTCTTTCAATCTCAAGGTGGCAATCTCTTCTTATGATTTGTTAGTGGGTAAAATATGGAATCTTTCTTGTGATCTTTCTAATCTGGTGAGGAAGATAAAAGCTTCTAGGGAGTGGGTTTGGTGGAAAGCTCCCTCTTGTGGTTGGTTCAAAGTTAACTTTTATGGGGCTTCTAAGGGGAATCTAGAACCTGCTAGTTGTGGGGGAGTGTTACGTGATGAGAATGGTAGGTTTGTCTCTATAGTGGCTCTCCCTTTGGGAACCCAGACAAACCACTTTGTAGAGGCAGCAACAACCTATCATGGTCTCCTATTGGCTAAAAATTATGGGGTCTCTAAACTTTGGCTTGAAGGGGATTCTCTTAACATTATTAAGTGTCTTAGTTTGAATAGCCCTCTGTCATGGTCGATAGCCCATTTGATTAATGATTCTTTATCCATCATTAATTCATTTGATGAAGTTAGAATTTCTCACGTGTTCAGGGAAGCTAATTCATTGGTTGATGGGTTAGCTAACTTAGGAGTGGTGGCTCAAAATAATTGGGATGATTATGAAGCCTTGCCACTTAACCTTAAGAACATTTCCAATAATGACCAGTTTTCATGTCACTAAAGCGGTTGGGGTGGGAGAAAGGCTCTTTCATTTCTTCCTGAGTTGGTTTTTCCATGTTGAGTCGTGTGCCTTCTCTTCTAATAATTTCCTTTTGGATATCCATGTTATTATGGAATGGGAGCTTAGTTTTGGTTGTCCTTGGTGTGGCGGGCTCACACATTTTGTGGGTCTCTTTTGTATTGCTTTGTGAATTTTTTGCCTAATCTTGCTTTTGTAGAAAATTAAGGTGTTAGTGGAGTGTTGTTCATTGCATGCCGCCATGGGAGGAGCTCGTTGCAGAGTGGAGTCAAGCTCTTGTGAGGAGTTTAGGAGTAATGAAATTATTTGGGAGCACCTAGAAAAGGGTGGGGTCAACCCCTATTTGTTAAAATTCCAAGTTCTTGTAAACAAATATTTTGGCTCCCAATGGCTTTCTAACACTTCTAGGGTTTTTCACCTAAAAGGAGAAAGATGGGCCAAAATGGGAAATGTATACACTCAAAACCAATGCAAGGATGAATGAAATATGCCTTAATACAATGTCCTAATGCAATGAATTGATAAAATAAATGAGTTATTAATGCAAAACCTAAGAAATGCAAGTTGTTTGAAACACATTGTGATATGCAGAATGATAGATTAAATGCAATAAAGAACAAGATAAAGATGCTAAATAGAAAGTGTGCACCTGGAAACCTTTGAAGGATACAATGAAGACTATAAATACCTCTAAAATTTTAGAAAATCTGATTTTTAGGCCAACTGGGACACTTACACCAAGTTGGGTGACTTAGTCCCAGATCAGGGAAACTGCCCAAAAATCTGTTTCTACCAAATGGGTATCTGAAACTGGAAATATATCTGAAAAACCAGTGTAGGGGAACTAATTTTCCACTATTGGCGACTTAGTCCACTTTGGATTTTCTGCAAATCTAAAAGTGGAAACAGAAACCCACAGTTTGCACTCTATTTTCTAATGGAGACTCGGGTTTGAATCTACAAAAATACCTACAAAACAAAATATAATTTGATTTCAAAATGAGGTGTTTGCCTTGTTCAAACCCCTAATTGGAATTTAAACCTTGAAAGAGACAAAATCTGCATAAAACCCTAGCCCTAAGTGTATCTAAGATTAGGAAGTCTGAAAAGAAGATGCAACCCTATTCTAATGTGCAAGAATAAGATGCATGGATGGATTTAGAACAATGCAAGACTCATTCTATGAGACAATAAATCACATTAGAGATGAATCTAAATGGCATGCAAACATTCCTTAGGCTGAAGATAGAGAGAAAATGGAAGATGGAATCACTTTGAAAACAAGTCTGTAGGATTGATTTGATGGCTTGTTGCATCTCCTCAACCTAAATTTCTCCATGATTCTCCATAGGCATCCATGATAAACCTTTTGCAATGCAATATTTTGGACAAAAAGTGATCTTGAAGACCTTCAAAAACCCCAGCTTGTTGCCCTAAAGCTTCAACTTTGTTGTAGATAAACTAATGAATCTTCTTGTGGAAGATATTCAACACTTGACTCTTGAATTTGTTTGTTAAAAATTACTTAATATTGTCAAAAATGACCTAAAAACGTGTATTTATAGGCATTAGCACCGAATTGTTCATTATTTTAATTTCACAGGCTGATATCCTTTGGGAATTTGAATTAAGTCAGTGATTTTTCCGCTCAAAAGTGAAAAATACCTCAAAAGGGACTAAGTCGCCACCCTGGGTGACTTAGTCTCACCAGGGGTTTTTGAGGTGGGTTTTGTGAAATTTGAGTGATTTGAATGTTGTTTGTTGAGACTTGTATGATTTGTGAGTGGAATAGGCCTTAATGTCCAAAATAATGAGCATTAGGGGCCTATAAATGCAATTTTTAAGGGGTGATTGATGCAAGGGTGTCTAAAATAGGACTAAATTAGACCACAAATTGTACTATTTGCAAAGGAGTACAATTTTCGTGTCCACAGGTCTAAACCCTAAAGTGACAGAGGTGTTCGTTAAAGGGTGGAACAACAGGATTATGCGTTTCAAAGGTGTGGAATTTAACATTGATGAGGATTTCATAGCTGAGGTGACTAGTCTTCCAATGGAAAGAAATTTTACAGAGATAGAGGTGCGGTGAAGAAAGCTCTTGCAATTTGATGAGAAAAAGAAGCTCAAGTCGGTTGGTAGTGGTGGGTACACTCGCAAATCTCTCAAGCCACTTTGGAGGGATATTGCTCTAGCCATTATGCATTATTTCACCTTGGAGGGCAGGATTTTTGTAATCTATGGTTATCACTTCATGTTGTTGAATCATTTTCGCCATAATGCTCTAGTTTCGTTTCCTTTTTACCTTCTGCTTTCGATGGAGACTAGTATTGAGGATCATCAAAAGAACCCTAGGAAGGATATTCTCCATGAAGGCCTTATGAATCTCATTTTTAAGCACATAAAGTTGAAGTTGGTTCCTGTTTCTCCTAAGACATCAACTCGTAAAAAGGTTGGAAAAACTTTGGGTATGAAATTGGTGATTCGGTGGCAAAATGGGAAGAGAATTATGAGGAGGATGATTCTAATTTTGTGGAGATGTTGGAGGAGGTTAGTGATGTTGTTGAGGGTTCTGATGCTTCTGAATCCTAGTCTAAGGGTTATGAAACTGATAATGAATTGAAGGAAGTTATGGTGCCTTCAGTAAAGAATAATGCGAAGGGGAAGAAAAAATGCCCCAAGAAAGAGAAGCGTGTTGTCAAGCAGAAGGTGGAGGTGTCTAAAGATGTGAAGAAGCCCCCTGTTTCTGATGTCAAACATACCTTAGGTGCTAGCAAGTTGGGTGATATGGAGATTTCCCCTATTTTGGAGGATAGTCATGGCACAGGTAATGGCCTCCCGAGGTCTGAGCATCCTATGGAGGATATTAAGCGGGGGAATGAGGGTTTGGTGTGTTCAAAAGGGGTTGACCCTAACTAGAATAATTTAGCCTCTCCTATTGGAACTGGGCAAGTTAAGGGGAGTGATGTGAATTTGGAGCGGCTGGAAATTCTAGTGGACTTGGAAAAAATGCCTGACAAGGACCGGATTAAAGTTGAGGTGATTGAAGTGGAGGATTCCCCTATTGAGGAGAAAATGGAGGATAAAGAGGAGGCTCGGGAGGATCTCGTCAAGAATGTTGGTTCTCAAGTTGTGCCACTGGTCAATTGGGACGAGGTTAACATGGGCATGTTTTGTAGGATGGCTGAGGATGGAACTCGCGACTTGCTCTCGTTGGTGAAGTGTCTTTTCTTGGAAGTTAAGGAGCTCAATGTTCAGCTTAAGAATTGGATAGATTTTTGTGTGGCATTGTTGCACAACAAACAAAAGGAATGGTCGATCAAAGGTAAGGTTAAGACCATGAATGTTATGCTCGATAGACTTGTTATTGATGTTGATCATCTTGGTAAAACTCATGAGGAGAGGATTACTTCCCTATAATTAGCTATCCATAAGTCTTTTGAGGAGAGGTTTGTTAACATTAAGGAGAAAATTAGTAAGATTTATGATGATTTGAAGAATTTGGTTAACATTAGCAACAATTCCTTGAAAATGACTGCTAAGGTCCTCTTTGTTTTAAATGAGAAAGTCATAAAATGGACTGGTAAGTCTCTAGATTTGGGTGAACTAGAGAAGTCCATGGAGGATGTTAATTGCACGAATCTGGTGGAGAAGAATGAGGATATTGGTCCTGTTGTAGAGAAGAACGTGGATGTTGGCCCGTGTTTGAGAACGAGAAGGAAGACCAAGAAAAGGGTTGCTATTTCATTTGAGGAGCTCAAGGATGTGATGGAGATGCACGAGAGGGTCATTGAGGAAAATATGGCCTTGGCCAATTTTCTTGAAAAATTGTTGTAGCTTTATTGTTTCTTTTGCTTGGTTAGCCTTGATGCTGATGTTTTGCTGTAGGGATTGCTGACGGGTTCCCTAGTTTTTTCTGTTATCAACATTTTGGTTTTTTTGGGTTGCGGGATTTATTGGTTTAGTTTTTCTTGTAGCTTTTCTCCATTGTAAAGGGTTTCAGGGTCCCTTCAAAACCTGCTTTTCCTTATTAAAAACAAATATAATTAAAAAATTTACATCAAGGATTAAATGTATCTAAATCTTGGAGAAAATTTGATGGTTGAAAAGAGTATTTAACAACTCAATTGAATGTTATCCACCTCCTTCTTCGACTTATGGAATTTCTCTAATATTGAAGATGAAAAGGCTTACAAATCCTAATGGAAGGCATGCAAGATGTAAAAATAAAAGTTGTTAAGTTGCAGTTAGTCTCAAACTTTGGTTGAAGCTAGAGTTGTTCAATACAAAAATGTGGATCCATTTTTATTAAAAAGGGGATCTATATAGGAATGCATGTTGGAAACTTTTGTGTAAGGATAAAGGCTAGGGAACTAAAGATAATTGGATTAAAATTGACAGTAACTAGAGTTCAACTTTAAAAAAAATAGGAAAACCTCATGCATACAAAAAATAGCATTCATAAAAGTCCATGTATGAAATGGCCGGGCTTGATCACGAAGAACCCGCGAAAAAGCGGGGTACTAAGCGTGAAAGCACATTGCGAGGAAGGGGGAAATCTATTGGAACAAGATCGCGGCGGGTTGGTGAAAAGCCACAAGTGCTAAACTTGGTGGTTGCACTTGGAAAGCAGCCAAGGGCAAGAAGAATGACACCGCTAACATGGATTGGGTGGCAATGGCTAAACAAGAAACTCTTATGAATTCCATTTGGGAGCGTGCGAAGAAAGAAGTATGGTATGACCACTTGAAAAAAAAAAAAAAAAATAACCAGGGTGATGACGGTTGGCATGGGTGGCACAGGTATGATTCTTCAAGGCAATTTTGTGAAGGGAAATATAATGGTGGGTATCAGAGGAGAAACTTACCTCAAAGGTAGATAAGGAATAACAAAACTGCACAACCCAACCCGAAGGATGCTCCGAGGGATAGTTCTTGGGGCTCCCAGAAGCATAATACCTCTTTTGTTGGGTGTCACTCTGATCACAAGTCTAGAAAAAAAATCAATGGTGTTGAGTTCAAAGTTGTTGGGCTCTTCCATTAGATCGCTCAAGCAAAAAGACCTATTGGTCAGATGGTATGGGCTAAATCTAAACTGGGATAGCTTGAATCGCTAATAGCATAATTGTTGGGGCCTGGATTTAAATTTTAAAGCCTATTCAAATGGATATTTCATGGTAATTTGCCCCTCGATGGATATCAGAGAGGAAATTATGAATGGTGTCTAGTTGATGGATGGTTATAGGTTATATATATGTAGGTTGTAAATTAGCTTTAGTTTGCTACAACACCAAATGGAATGGATCCAAGACTGGTACAAGCTTCCAAGTCTCCCCCTAGAATTTTGGCAGTCAAATATTCTGGAGGAAATTGGAAATAGCCTGGGAAAATTTGTTTTCATAGAGGAATGCTTAAACCAAGATGGCGTTAGCACATATTTTCTAATCTACGTGGAGAATAAACCTCAAAGCTCATGATGGAGAGAATTGGAGATCATCATGGATTGGGGAACCCTACGACATCCATTGGAATACAACCCAAAACTCGTCCACCCCCTGGTTGAAAGATTGGGCTAGCAATCCCCTATGTTGTCCAACAAAGAGGATTGTATGGCAGTTCTGAACCCCACTCCTAAGGTGGCTAGGGATGGTGGTTTGACATCAAGGGCAATATCTAAGCACAATCCTAAGGTACCACTCCCATCGAACCAATTGAGGACACTTATTGCATCAACAAGGCATTGGATGATAAACTAATAGAGATCATTGAGCTAATTGGTAATAATATGCAAACAAAAAACTTAAACTCCCTTCTATTTGTAGGAAATGAATTGGTTGAATTAGCACAGGAAGCCAAAGAGGCTTCCTTGGAAATGCATGAGGATGACCTCAATTCATTTGATGCCTGGGGTGAGGTTCTAGATTTGGAAAATTTGGATTCTTTGGTGGGGAAAAACAGTGGGCTTCCAACTCAGGTTGGCCTAGAGAAGTTGGGAATTCACTAGAGGGAACAAAAAAAATCCTCTCTTAACTATGGTGATTACAAGAAATGGGGCAGGATTCCCAACTTAGAAAAACTCAAAATTGATGAGGAAGCAAATGAGCAAAAGAAAACCAGTGAAATTTTGAAAGTAGGGAAGGGCGAGTCCCTTCTTGAAGAAGAATTAAAATCATAACTTGGAATGTTAGGGGCCTAAACGCCCCTAACAAAGTGGCAGTAGAAAAAGTGGCTAAGGGTGGTAGGTGGTCTTCCTGTAAGGTGAGCAGTATCTCTTTGGATCTTTGCTTTCTTTTGGTTAATGTGTATGGCCCAAACTCTTGTATCCTAAAGCGAGAAGTTTGGAGGGAATTAGACCCCATTTGTAGTGATCCAGCTTTTGAATTCTGCTTTATTGGTGGGGACTTCAATGCAATTTTACATTTTGAGGATAAGCATGGGGGGGATGGATTGAAAGCTCCAATCCTAGGTCAATTTTGAAAATTTTGTTAATAGAAATCTTCTAGTTGATATCTCAATCACCAATGACCAGTTCACTTAGACCAATAGGTGCAAAGGCTTTTGTTGTATTGTAGAAAAATTGGATAGATTTCTTCCACAGGGACTTGTTTTTGTTTCCATTCTCTTTAGAATGCAAGATTATGCCTACCTCTGGTTCGGACCACTTCCACATTCTCATGGAGATTGTGGGGGACAAAAAACCGCACAGGTGCCCTTTCATGTTTGAGTGTATGTGGTTTAAAGACCCAAATTTCAAAGACTTGACCAAGCTTTGGTGATCTGAATCTATGGTGGACGGCTGAAGAATGTTCATACTGACTTCTAAAGTTGAAATGGATCAAACATCATTTGAAGGAATGGAACAAAGATTGTTTCAAAAATATCTTTGAAGAAAAGAGCAAGATCGAAAATGATCTTAGAACCTTGAATAAGGAAATGTGTGCTAATGGGGTGGACAATTGTAGGTACTGTTGAAATAATGTTTCAAGCAGCTCCCTTCGAGTCCCCTTTTTGCACATATTCATGCGCTGGCCTGTGCGTCTTCGCGTTTCTTCGGCTTCCCGGCAGGTTTTGATCTTTCACTTTGTGCATTCCTCGCTTCGCAACTTCGGCAAGCGGCTCCCCGTTCGGCTCCTGAGATGCTGCGCTGGGCGCCCACGTGTCTCGCCTGCGGGGTTTTTCATTTTCTGTTGCTTTGTGTTTCCTTCGGGTTGCTAAGCCTTCCATAAGGGTCTGATACTCCTAGGGTTCATCGAGGGGCCCACATCGTTGTACGTGGCGGTGTATCACAATCTTTCCCTAGCAAGAATAGAATATGCTGCAACGAGCTGCGAAATATTTCTATTGGCCTTCTTTCTTTCCTGGCGGGACCTACCTTCGCTCACGTGTCAGCGGTTCACAGTTTTTAAAACAACAGCAGGGACGAGAGCACCACGGGCTGCGAAACGCGGCCACGCGTCTTTCGCCACCCGGTTCATGCGGCCTTTCCCCATTTTCAAAGTAGCCTCAGTCCCCTGAACACGTGTCACTTCTCCGCAAGCTCTCGATCGATGGAGGAGGAGTTTTCATTCGGGCCGCGATTTGCTGCCACGTGCCTTACATTGATTATCAAAGCAAGCTATGTGATGGCCGAGCGGGATAGTGTCATTGACTGCTGCTCGCCATGGTTCTCTAAAGCGGTGGGTGGCACTCGTCATTTCGAAGCCTGGTTGGGACCACTGCCATCATTACAAAGGGCACACCTGTAACTAACCAACTGGATGCTGTGCTATGACTGGCTGCTCTCATAACGGCATTGAGAATATTCTTATTCGGGCATCATTACGGGAGATTGTGGAATCTTTCTGTTACAACTCTCCAGGCGGTGAGATTTTGCTCTCCGGCTATATATACTCTCTCTGTTGAGGGAAAATGGTCCAAGATTTTTAGGAAGAATACTGGTTTTAGCAAGAGACGCCAGGCCTCTTTTGCATGTTTATTCGCAAGAAACTTTCAGACTGTGCCTATTGTTCGGCCTTTCTGTTTTTCATGTCTTGATTAAACTGTGAACTGTGCTTTTATTGTCTTAAGCATTTCATTTGAGGAGACTTCTATATATTGAATGCAAACTTGCTGGTCTAAATCATGTCTTAATGACTCTTCTTAGCAGTGAGAATGTATGCGATATTGTTTTATGTCAATTAGATGAATTGTTTATGCTAATGCTTTAAGTTTCCGATGTTTTGGAACATAACAATGACATTCAGGCCCTTGAGTCTATGATTTATCGTGCCTATCAGTAAGCTTTGGTGCATCGCCTTAGATTAATATTTGTTTCATTATATCTGCTTCCTTTTTCCTTTCCAAAACCCATTATATAGAAGAAGCCGGCTTCTTTAAAATCTGGAGGTCACTCAGTTTGGCGCAAAGGGGTCCCCCTTGAACTGAGTTTCCCATAAAGGCACTGTTATCTCGTCAATTTTTGGCATCAACAGTTTGTCCTTTTTTCTGGCACGCCCGGTGGGACCCAAACTAATGAAATCGTCTTCTAAAAGGGTGTATGAGCCATCGGCCTGTAACTAGATCCCAAACTGCAAGTAACCCAGGTTTACTAGTGCCTCCATCCAGGACAGTCCAGGCCGCAAATCAGTTAGTAACCGTTCCATTCCCACCACCCTTTCCTCTCACCATGTTGCCGGCCGCGAACAGAAATTATGTAGCATGGGATGCTGGGAGTCCCCTTGTAGCTCCGGTAGCACCTGCTGTTTGGGGTGCCATACCGGTTTCGGCCCTGAAAGCTCTTCCCAAATTCGCCGGAGATAACACAAAAACGCCAGCAGAGCATTTGCAGGATGTAGCGGATGTATGCCTAGTACATGGTATCACAGCGCAGAATGTAGCCCTGAGGCTCCTTGCTGCGTCCTTCAAAGGAAAGGCCCTGGAGTGGTACCGAACACTGACTCCTAATACCATTCGCACTTGGGATGACCTCGGAGATCCATTCTATGAAAGATTTTCAAATGACGGAGATCGTTCTTCGCTATATTATCAGTTATCCGTCATCAAACGAGCACCCCAGGAGGCTCTGACGGACTTCAATGCCCGATTTCACTCAAGTTGGCAGAGGATTCCTGTGACCATCCGCCCGACCCCAGAGTTGGCGTTCATGTTCTATCTGAAGTCCATCAATCCCGACATTTCTATGATGATCAAGTCTCTGGGAGGAGCCACTTTACCAGATGCATATGCCACCGCTATCAAAGCAGAAAATCACTTGATAGACTGTGGGAAATTGCCTCCTCGACCTGTTATGCTGATATTTCCTGAGATATTGAACGTAGCACAAGAGGTGGCGTCGAC